>PVIH01006746.1:44858-107728 GCA_004025045.1 Sigmodon hispidus | reverse complement strand
CCCCTCCCTGAGGACCCGCCCCTCACAGTGTGAGCCCTGCCCCTCCCTGAGGACCCGCCCCTCACAGTGTGAGCCCCGCCCCTCCCTGAGGACCCGCCCCTCACAGTGTGTGGCCTTGCAGGTACGAAATGAAGGTGCTGGGCTACAACCTCATGCAGGCCATGCGCTTCGCTGTGGAGGAGATCAACAACTGCAGCACTCTGCTACCAGGTGTGCAGCTTGGCTACGAGATCGTGGATGTGTGCTACCTCTCCAACAATATCCAGCCTGGGCTCTACTTCCTGGCACAGGATGATGACTTCCTGCCCATTCTAAAAAACTACAGCCACTATATGCCCCACGTGATGGCTGTCATTGGCCCAGACAACTCTGAGGCTGCCATCACTGTGTCCAATCTCCTCTCCTATTTCCTCATTCCACAGGTGATTCTTGGGAGATGTGGCTAGGGAGGGTCAGAGCGCAGCTGTCCAGAGGGTGAGAAGCTTTCCCTGTCAGCCGTGGCAGACAAGTTCAGGCTTAGGAGACAGGCTGACTTACTTGGGAGCCTGTGGTGACTCTCTTCAAGCTACTGAGCCTCAGTTTTCCCATCTGTAAAGTGGGTTGATAAAGCTCCATCCAGGACTGTCTATGGCTTGAAGGGGTCAACTTGAAGGAGTTGTCAGCACATAGTAGGTGGGCTGCATCTTTCTCAGGAATGAGAACTAATGAACAGATAATGCTAGCTTGCTCAATTGCCTAGTACAAGACCTGCCTCATAGTAGGCCCTCAAGGAGATGGCTCAGTTAGTGACGTGTTGTGTAAGCATGGGGACCTGAGTTTGGATCTTCAGCACCCTCATCAAACACCACGACCAGTACTAGGTAGGTGCCAGGGATGAGTGGGTTTCCTAAGCTCACTGGATGGCCTGTCTTGCCAAACTGGTGAGTTTCAGGTTCACTGAGAGGCCTTATCTCCCAAAACAGTGTAGACAATGATTGAGAAAGACACCTAATGCTGCCTTCTGGTCTTTACACATATGCACATGAATGCATACCCACATGCTCACACATAACACACATGTGCGTGAAAACACACATGTGCACCCCAAAAGTGCTGATAGGGCGGGGAGCGTGAGATGGAGTTCTCTCTACATAGTCCTGGCTGTCCTAGAACTCACTATGTAGACCAGGCTGTAGAACTCACTATGTAGACTTCAAACTCACAGTGATCCACCTGCCTCTGCTACCCAAGAGCTGAGATTAAAGGAATGCACTGTCATGCCTGGCATCTTTTAAACTGATTTGAATTGCATTTCCATTTACTTTTTGGGAGACAATACACACACATGTCATGGCACATGTATGTGGAGGCTGGAAAACAGTCTTTGGAAGTCTGTTCTCTCCTGTAAAATGGATCTTGGAAGAGTGAACCCATCTCCAGGTTGGACAGCAAATGCCTTTTCAAACTCTTCAGCCATCTTACAAACCTCTGACTGCTGTTAATCTATCGCCAGCCACATGAGTGACAGTGCCCAGTCTAGCACAGCTGTAGAATATAAACTAAAGACCAGATTGGCACATAGTAGGCTAGCACAAGTATTAGACTTGCTGCTATGGCTCTTAGCTTGTAAAGGACCCACACACATAGTAGTGCTAACTATGTGCTAACATTTTGATGTGCAATGTCTGGTCCAGAACTGAGCTCTTCCCTTTATCCATGTAACAACTGTTTCTTGAGCACCTACTGTGTGCCAAGGATGGTTACAGGTGCTGGGGAAACATCTAGAAACCAAGCATAAATTCCTACCTGCATGTAGTCTGTCTCCAATGGGAAGACACAGACAATACATATGTATAAAAGAGCAATGCAGAATTTAGGGACGCTGCAGGTAAAAGGCAGAGAGTATCCAGGGGTAGTGGTAGAGTGTTTTGGGTGGAGACTGAGGCAGGCTTGAGAGAACTGGATTTTTCAGTGTGGTGATCAGGTGGGTTTGCTGACCACAGGACAAACGCTTAAGGGAGCTATAGAAGCGTCCAGCAGTGGAGCGTTCCAGGAAGAAGGGTTGTTAGGGGTGATGGCAAAAGGTGCCTGATGGGCTTACAGGACAGGGTGAGCAGAGCCAGGGCCTGGAGGAAAATAGAAGGGGGAGGCAGAAGCCATGAGGATGGTGGCTGGGATGGAGGGGGAGGTCCGTGATGGGTCTGGGTGGGCACCCCCAAGGACAGCTGAGAGAACTGTTTGTTGATTGTGTGGCATGTGCAGAAAGTCAAGGATGCCACCAAAGCTTTTAGCATGAAGACTGGAAGGGATGGATTCCCTAGGTGAGGGGTCCCTGTAGGTGTCAATGCAGGCATTCACCTGTGAAGAGACAGAGTGAAAAGCCAATGCAGACTTCTTCAGCTTGGGTCAGATCTGGGAGTCCAGTGTGAGGCAGTTCATTGACAGTGCATTTAAAACACAGTACAATTTGGGAAAAAGTTTCAAGGCAATAATTATTCTCATTCCAGGTGCATGATAAGCTCAAGGCATGACTACATAGAAACTTCTTTGCAAAGTACATGTGATCACCAGGGTGGATTCTATAGCTAAAGGGCCTAGAATCTAGTATGATCTGTGACAGTGTAGAAGTCAGTGGTACATGTGACTTCTCCCCTAAGGATGGGTTCTATTAGCTGGGAGCAAGGGAAAAAGAGTCTGGGGTAAACGTTCTTGGGATTTGGGTGAGATCTGCCTCTATAGCAAAAGGCAGATGAGGTCTGCCATCACAGACAGCAAAAAAGTCATCAGGTGCTAACAAAATCCACTCACAGCTTGCTGGAGGGAACACAGGCATTTGATCTGACCTCCCCCATTGAGGAGACACCCCATGTGATTAACATTCCTGGTTTCTCTAATGATCTATGGGCAAAAAGATCTTTACCACCCCCCAACATCTATAGACCGGTGGGAAGATGCTGGGTAGACTCAGAGAAGAAAAGAGCCAGAGTCTGGGGTTAGAAAGGTCAAGTTTGAGATTGGAGGTGGACGTTCCCTAATCCACCCTGAGGTTCAAGAGGGAGGTTAGGGCCAGGCTGGATAATGGGGTCATTGAAACAAACAATGTTTGTTCAAGAAGCTGAATTAGACTTGTAAGAAGAGTGGGGGTGGTGGAAGAGAGACGAGGCTGCGGACCTTCACTTAGGGGTGCACTGAGACTGAGGCCATGGTGGAGGGAAGGGGCCATGAAAAGAGGGGGATTCACCGGCGAATGAGAACTGTGGGGTCTCGCGGGACATATGGCCAATGGTGAGGCTGAGACGCCTGTGTGAGGATAAAACCAGCACTCAGATGAAAACAGTGTCCAGGACATGCAGTAGGAGCTTAGTCAAAATTCCTAAGTGGTGGGAAGGAGACGGATGTGTGCCACATAGCCAGGAGATGACACACAGTAGGTGCCCTGTCAGAGGCAGTAGGTAATGAGGAGACTGATGTGAGTCCATCCAGGCAAGTCATGGTGTATAATAAGGTCCCATAGTTACTAAGGTGTCCATGATGATGAAACTGTAATAAACACATCTCTGGGCATGTATGTGTCACCAGGATAATGATGTCAGGTACAGTACTTCCTCTAATACCCCACTCTGGCAGGTCACATACAGCGCCATCTCGGACAAGCTGCGGAACAAACTCCGCTTCCCTGCTATGTTGCGCACAACACCCAGTGCTACCCATCACATTGAGGCCATGGTGCAGCTGATGATCCACTTTCACTGGAACTGGATTGTGGTACTGGTGAGCAATGATGACTATGGCCGGGAGAACGGCCAGCTATTGAGCCAGCGTCTGGTCAACACAGGTGACATCTGCATTGCCTTCCAGGAGGTTCTACCCATACCCAGCCCCAGCCAGGACTTGGGGCCCGAGGAACAGAGGCAAATGAACAACATCCTAGACAAGCTGCGTTGGACCTCAGCACGTATTGTGGTGGTGTTCTCGCCAGAGCTGGCCCTGCACAACTTCTTCCTACAGGTGGTGCACTGGAACCTCACTGGCCTTGTGTGGATCGCCTCCGAGTCCTGGGCTATTGATCCAGTTTTGCATAACCTTACAGAGCTGCGCCACACTGGCACTTTCCTGGGCATAACCATCCAGAGGGTTTCCATCCCTGGCTTCAGCAAGTTCCGAGTGCAAAATACCAAGGCAGGGCATTCCATGCCCAACAAGACCAACCCGCGGGCCACCTGCAACCAGGACTGTGATGCCTGCTTGAACATCACTGAGTCCTTCAGCAACATCCTTATGCTTTCTGGGGAGCGTGTGGTCTACAGTGTGTACTCAGCAGTTTACGCAGTGGCCCATGCCCTACACAGAATCTTGCGCTGTGACCAGATCAGCTGCAAAAAGGAAACGGTCTACCCGTGGAAGGTGAGGGCCTAACCTTATAGGGTACTGACTCCACCACTGCCATGCTCAGGGCCTCAGGGTCTGCCCAAAGGGGTATAGGAAGCATTCTCATACCTCCTGATGCCCAGCAAGCACAAAGGTTTGAGTTCAAATCCCCAGAACCCATGTAAAAAGCTGGACTTGGCTGAATGTGCCCATAACCCCAGTGCTGGGGAGGGTAGAGATGTAAGGATCGCTGGGGTTGCTGGCTGCTAACTGATCTTCAGGTTAATTGAGATACTCTTCCCTCAAGGGAATAAGGTAAGGGGTGATAGAAAGGATACAGGATGTCTTACTCTATGCTCTGTTGTGGGTGCACAGGCATGCACCCCCATGGGTACACCAATACAACTTGGCTCTATTTCAGCCATGAGTTTCCACTGCTCTAAGTACTTATGCTTTGAAATGTGCAATTCTTTGGAAGGCATTTGGCTGCCAGATGGATTTGACTCTTGATTGCCAAGTCCCTGGTAGCCAGGGTCACTGTTTAGAGCCATGCTGCACTGCTTGCCAGTTGCCCACTAGGATGCACCATGATGGCTGATCTTTCACATTTAGGGAGACTGAGGCACAGGGAGCCAAAGCCCCAAAGCCAACCTGAGAACAGAGTTAGGACTACAATACAGCTCTGGGCTGCCCTGCTCAGAGCACACATTCTCGATAGCACTGGTTGGGGAGATGGAATCAGAAAGAGCTGATCTATGGTGTGGGGAAACGAGAAGGACCAAGCCCAGGGAGATTTCCAGCTGATGTTTGCAAATGAGAGAATCCCGAGGGACACGCGCTTCAGGTGACTTCTAGGAAAGGAAAAGTGAGAAAGCAGTATTCTCTGCGACTGCTCTAAGCATTTTTCTTTTTTCTAAATATTTTATTTATATGCATGCTTGCCCATGTGGTATATATGTGCAGTGCCTATGGAGGCCGGAAGAGGGCATTGAATCCCCTGGAACTGGAGTTACAGGTGGTTGTGAGCAGCAATATGGGTACTGGGAATCGAACCCAGGTTCTTGGAAGAACACTCACTGCTCTTAACTGCCGAGCCATCTCTCCAGCCCACATTCTAAGTTTCTAATGTGGCTCCAGAGCCCAGAAGCCAGGGTTCTACTGCCTCCATTTTGCAGTAGAAAAGAAACCAGAGTCCAGAGAGATTGAGCAATAAGCCCAAAGCTTCAGAGATTGGCAAAGCCGAGGCCCAGCTCCAGGCACATCAGGTTGCAGAATCACCTGCTACCTCCCTACCAACAAACAATTCCCCAAAGCTTGAGGTTTACATCTGACAGATGTTGAGGCTGGTGCAGGGGTGGTAGACTCTCAAATATCTGGTCCTGTCTCTGATGCCAGCTCTGCTTCCCTCTTTCTGACCCCTCCAGCTACTCTTGGAGCTCTGGAATGTCAACTTCACTCTCCTGGGCAACCAGCTCTTCTTCGACCAACAGGGGGACATGCCGATGCTCTTGGATGTCATCCAGTGGCAGTGGGATCTGAGCCAGAATCCCTTCCAAAGCATTGCCTCCTATTCCCCTACCCAGAAAAGGCTGACCTACATCAACAATGTGTCCTGGCACACCCCCAACAACACGGTCAGCTTGGAGGGTAGTGCCTGGGGGCTTGTCAAGAAGGGTCCTCAGTGATGCATCAGCAATAGCCAGTGGGGGTCTCCATTTGAGGTGTAGGATCTGGGGTCACATCCTTCTTTGCTGACTGAGGACTATGAAGGTGCTCTTGTCCCAGTAGATGGGGGACTTGAGGCCTCTGCTGAAGCACTTAGGACTCCTAGACAGCCTGAAGTGATGGGATTAGGCATGTTCCTTGATGTATCTGACTGATAAGCAGCTTAAAGATAAAGGTTTTATTTCTGGTTAGGGGTTTGAGGATACAGTCGGCCATGGTGGGGAGGGGATGGCAGCAGGAACCAAGGATACAGTTGGTCATGGCAGAGAGGGGATGGTGGGAGGCCCTGAGGGTACAGTCCGTCATGGTGGGGAGGGGATGGTGGGAGGCCCTGAAGGTACAGTCCGTCATGGCAGAGAGGGAATGGTGGGAGGCCCTGAAGGTACAGTCCGTCATGGCAGAGAGGGGATGATGGGAGGCCCTGAGGGTACAGTCCGTCATGGTGGGGAGGGGATGACAAGAGAAGCCCAAAGTGGTTGATCCCAGCACATCCATGGTCAGGAAGCAAAGAGAGACGAATGCTAATACTCAGCTCATTTTCTCCATTTTAGTCAGCCCAGGACCCTAGCCCATGAGATCATAATGCCCATACCCAGGGTGGGTCTTGCCTCCTTTGCTAAAACTTTCAAGATACACCCTCTCAGACACACCGAGAGGTGATTCCCACAGATTTTAAGTTTCATCAGGTTGTTAGTATTACCCATCCTAGGGACCGAGGCTACTGCTCTCCCCATTGTGTGGACTATAACACCAAAGGTACAGAGAGGTTGTGTAACATCCTTAAGTCCACACAGCTTATCTGTGGTCAAGGCTTTCTATATATACCCTTTCAGCTATAGCCAGTCGGTCGTTCAATGTTGAACTTGTGGAATCAACCAAGTTGATGTCTTTGTCTGTTTTCTGGAGCTCAAACCACACAAGTTCTTTGTCGCAGGTTCTGAAGGCAGAAGGACCAGGTACCACTGGTCCCTGCAGAGGCCAGGAACCTGCTTGGCCTCTCTGCTGGTGTCTGGCAGCTTGCGGGCATTCCTTGGCTCTCCTGGGCTTTTAATGCTCCCTCTCTGTGATGCCCCACTCTGAACATTACTGCCTTCCTCCCTGGTGTCTTTGTGCTTTTGTCAGTGTTTAAATGTCCACTCTATGTAAGAACGCCAGTTCTCGGGCTGGAGAGAGGGCTCAGAGGGTAAGAGCATTGGCTGCTCTTTGAGAGGCCTGAGTTCAATTCCCAGAAACCGCATGGTGGCTCACAACCATCTATGAGGGGATCTGATGCCCTCTTCTGGTATATAGGTATACATGCAGGGCACTTGTACATAAAATATAAATAAATAAAGTTTTAAGCAAAAGAACACTAGATCTCTTGGATGAGGGACCCTTCTTTCTTTCCCTCAATTATATATGCAATTACCATGTAATGGAATCAGATTACATATTTAGGTTGTAGGCATTAGGTTCTCATAGGTCTTACTTCAGCCTGATTTTCCACTTAAACACAGAGCCTGAGGTAAGGGTCATGTGTGACAGATAATGACAGATTTGCCCCCAGTACCAGCACTGAGAGATGGGAAAGCATGCATGAGGGAAGAGGAAAAGCTAGTCCAAGGGGATGCCCTCATACCAGACTCTTCTGTGAATCACTGGAGTGCCAACTTCCTATCACCTAAGGACTTGCCTTTGAGCAATGGGCTGCATGGATTGGCCGGATCCCATCACCTGGTGGTCACAGGTTGCTCTGTGGAGTGTTCTTGTATTTCTGGGTCCCAAGTGACTGAGGGTCCAGGAGCTCCAGATGGACATCTTACACCACAACCCCATGGTAGAGAAAAGGCAGGGCCTGATAGCTGAGATGGGGTGCTAGCAAGTGATGCCTATGTGAGATTGTCCTGCTTGAGCCTGTCCTGCCTTTAAGATATTAGGCAGCCCTGTCTGTGCAAAGGGGGCATCTGGTGGGCAAGTGACAGGTGATGACTGTCTCTCTCTTTCACATCCGTTGTGGAGTCCTTCCCTTTCACTATCATCTGGTTGTTCTGGCTGACTCCTTGGGAATGATGGTAGACCTCTATCCTAGGGTCCCCAGCCCTCAGCCACCTGCTTGTAAATGGACCTTAGCAGTTATCCCCAAGACAGTGGCACAGGATGTCCTCAGGCGCCCAGCAGTTTATTCTGAATGCCCCAGCTTCTTGTAAGAAACCAAGCTCCCTCCTGTGACCTTTTCATTCACTGGTGGGAGGACCTCAGAGGAACCAGATGGTCTGCCATGAATACATCTACTCACTGCTCTAAAATATCGACGCTTACAGTCCAGGGCAGCAGTTCTCAACCTGGGGGTCTCCTAAGACCATCAGAAAATGCACTTGTTTACATTATGATTCACAACAGCACCAAAATTACAGTTATGAAGTAGCAATGAAATAATTCTATGGCTGGGGTCATCACATCACAACTGTATTAAAGAGTCACAGAATTCGGAAGGTTGAGAATCACTGGTCCAGTGAACAGCAGCGATTTGAGGTGCTTCATTATTTATTCATTTGTATACTTTATGGGATCAAGCCCCGGGGCTTTCACAGGCTAAGCAAGAGCTCTAGCACCTGGCCATGTCTTTCTCTTCCTCCCTTTTCTTCTTCTTTCTTCTTCATTTTCCCTCCATTCCTTCATCCCTCCCTCCCTTCCTCATTGTCAGGTTCTGTAACCCAAGCTGCTTCAAATACATTATATAACTAAGAATCAAACTGAATAGCTTATCCTCCACCTCCTCCTCTGGAGTTCTGGGATTGCGGGCATGTCTTATCAACCCTAGGTCATGGAGCACAGGGTTCAAAACCAGGGCTTCATGCGTGCTGGGCAATCTCAACCAGCTGAGCTACATCTCCAGTCCTCTTTGGTTTTCTTATATAGAGTCTCACTACGTAGCCCAGGACGGGTCCTCTGCAAGAGCAGCCAATGCTCTTAACCTCTGAGCCATCTCTCCAGCCCCTCCTTCTATTATTTGTCTCATTTGGTTTTTCTGTGCTTGGAAAGCATGTCCATGTTTTTAATTTGATTAAAACTTGCATCACAACCAAGCCTGGATAGTGTCTGTCCTGGGAGATGGTCAGATGCACTCGGGAAGATGCCAACCTCAGCTGCTGCTGGGTAGGATGTTGTTTTATGGTGTTGGTCAAACTTCTCTGCTTCGTTAAGGATCCTCTGCTTACTTCTGTGTATTAATTGAAAGTATGATGTTGACATTTTTACCTGTTATTTTGAATACTACACACTTCCTGTTTTCCTTTAGTTCCTTTTTGCTTTATGTGTTTGGAGTCTCTCTTGTTAGGGGCATATGTGTTTATGCTTTCATTACATATGTGATTGCTGTGCCAGAGGCTTACATGTCCTTCATTCTCCTTTTTTGGGGTCTCTTATAATATCTTTGGGTTACTCTACAGATTTCATCTTTTATTTTGTTTATGTAGTTTTATTTTTTAATCTGAGTGAGTAAAGATTCAGCCTCAGTCATTCTCTCAGTAAGTTTTCTTATTAATTGCTCTCTCTGGAGGTATTTCTGCTACCAGTGAGTGGAATGTTCCTCCTCATGCATCTGCTGAAGCTTTGGAGGCTGTGCTGGGCTCCATGGCTCAGTTCTCTGAGCTGCTGATTCTCAATTTGTTCTTCTGCCTTCTCACTGTGAAGCCTTCAGGCTCTCTAGGATCAAGCAGGAAGCCAGCTATCATCAGTTTCTCTCAGAGCCCTGTGTAGCTCTCTTTTGTAGCTCCTTTATTTTTAGCATTCCTCACGATATTTAAAACTGTCCATCTTATTCATGACAATATAATCTTCAGCATCCTGCAGCATTTTGTGCCCCATATTTGTGTGTGTGCAGGTGTGCATACATATGTGTGTTGGTGCATGTGTATGTATCTACATGTAGAGGCCACACATTAACCTCTACAGCTGCCTGACTCTTTTTAGACAGGGTTCCTGACTGAGAACTAGATTTTGCCAATTTAGTTAGGCTGGTGGGGCAGCAAGCCCCACAAATCCTCCTGTTTCCAACCACCCAAGACTGGCATGACAGGCATGAGCTACCTACCACTCCTAACTTTTGACATGGGTGCTGGGATGGAGCTTCGGGCCTCATGCTTTTGTGGAAAACACTACCATTGAAGCGATTTCTCCAGAGCTACCATCCATGTGTGAGCAGATGGATGAGCAAAGGAAAAGCACAATGAGTTCTCAGGGGTGCAAGGTGAGTAACTCAAGTCTGGTTACTCAGTAGCTAGTAAGAGATCTTGAGTCCAGAGGTAGGAGAGGAGACCTGGCAATGTGTGCTGGGCTGTGGCTCCAGATAAAGGGTGTGTGTGTGTGTGTGTGTGTGTGTGTGTGTGTGTGTGTGTGTACAGCACATGCTCATGTTCCTGTCAGAGAAGTCCCCGTAAGGCACCAGAACCCAGTAATGGATTAGATGTTTAATTCTTTAGAATTGATGAAGATGATGATGATGATGATGTTTGTGGGCATCTACACCACAGTGTGCACATAGAGGTCAAAGAACAACGTTGTGAATTCCTTTCTCTCCTTCTACCTTTCCATGATTTCTGGGAATTGAACTTGGGTCAACCCCCTCAGCTGCAGGCACCTTTGCTAGCTGAGGCCTCTTATCAGCCCACGGGTGTTTACTTTGGTCTACTGAGAATCACTGGAGGTTTTCTAGGAAGTGCTAGGAAGGATGACAAGTTATCTAGAAATGTCATTTGATGACCTGTGCACAACAGATGTGGTGGAAGGGGACCTCAGACTTGAAGGAGGCAAAAGGCGATGGGCTTTGGTGTTGAGGGGCCCTTCTGTGGCTCCGTGGTCTGAGCCCTGACCTCTGCTTGTATGTGCTAATAGAGACAGTCTTCCTTGGTCACAGAAGTGATCTGTAGAATCCAGTGGCTGCCCACCCATCTCAGAGCTGGCTGCCTGAGGTATTTCATTCTCTCCTTCCTCTACCATGCTCTATCCATACGTGTCTTCCCTTCCCAGGCTCAGATACTGCATCTTCCTCATCCTCTTTCACACCATCCTCACTCATACTGTTTCCTCTGTGTAAAATCCAGCCATTCAGTCCATGATTGATGACCTTTCTGTGCTGGGCTCCTCTGTAGTAGAAACAATAGACATGGACACTGCCTTGGGTTCTAGCTCACCAGAGACCCCTGCTTTTCAGGACAACACAGCAGGAGTCTTGGCCACAGATGACAGGAAATCATGGTAGCAGAAGAGATTGTGATGGTTCAGGCAGGGATTGATCCAGGATCTCTCTGTATCTGTCCATTCTCCTCCACCAAGATCAGGGTTTTTTGGCCATGATGTCTTCTTTGTGGTAAGATGGCTGCCAGCACCCCCAGGGCTGCACTCCATCTTGTTTGCATCCCCAGGATGTCTCCATCTTAACCCTTGGATGCTTTACCTGGGGATGGTGGATTGGATTAGGTCACAGGCGGGCAAAACCAAGAGAGTGCTACAGCAGTTCAGACTGCTAACCCTAACCCTAACCTTCTCCAGAGGAGCATCCTGCAGGGTGGGAAGGAGCTCTCATTGGCTTCTCAGAGGGTGTCTTCCTTCTGCAGATCCCCGTGTCCATGTGTTCCAAGAGCTGCCAGCCTGGGCAAATGAAAAAGCCCGTGGGTCTCCACCCCTGCTGTTTTGAGTGTGTGGACTGCTTACCTGGTACCTACCTCAACCGCTCTGCAGGTAAGGGCCCCCCACCCCTGTTCCACATTTCTCTGCAGATCTCAGGTTCTATCTCAGGTGGCTCAGCACCCCTTCCCTGTCCTGGAGTTTTCAAGGGCTGCTTCTCTATGCCAGAGTCCTCCAAAGGCCGGAGACCAGATCTGATTCCTCTGTGGCTTCCCATGAAGCAAATGCTAGTATGGGTTTCTGTGTGGTACACTGGGGTCAGTCCTCACACAGAGCGCCCCTTTAGTCACTGAGCCACCTCCCCAGTGCCACTGACTGAATTCTCACTCGAAAGAATCTCTCTAGCACACTGACTCCAGTGTTTGCCCTCACATTAGTGTAGCACAGTTCAGGGTTGAGTGGAAAGCTTTCTCATGACCTCATTAAAAATTAATTACGATTTCACTTTTGAATATAAATACTTGCTATGTGTCCAGCACCGTGCAGGACCCTGACTAAGTTTGCTGAAGCCTTCTTCTGGCCTGTCTGTCATGGTTGCCAGAGGCCTGCAGACAGGGGCCATACTTTGCTGGTCTCCAGAGTTCTTCATCTCTAGTGGGCACCACAATGTCTGGCTCTCAATGCGGCTGAGGACACACACTTGATAAAGGACTTATTTTGCATATGCAAGGACATGAGGTTGATCCCTAGAATCTATCTGAAACAGAGCCAGCCTTGATGCACTTGGAACCAGTTCTGGGAAGGGTTGAGACAAGTGGATCCCTGGGACTCACTGGCCGGTCAGTTTAGGTGATCCCAGTCTCAGAAAGAAAGAAAGAAAGGAAGGAAGGAAGGAAGGAAGGAAGGAAGAAAGAGAAAGGAGGGATGGGGAAAAGGAAGGGAGGAAGGAAAGAAGATGACATTTGAAGGCTAATACCAATATTGTCTTCTAGCCTGTATATCCATGTGTACACACACACACACACACACACACACACACACACACACACACACACACACACCATGCAAACACATACTACACCTCCCCCCAAATTCTAACTGAATGAGAGCCTTGAGAATGTGGTTGCAGGCCTCTACCACTAGGGGGCAATATCTTGACACAGAGGCCTTAGAGTTGGGGTTTGCGCAAGGAACCCTGGGTTTAAATCCTAATATGGTAACTTATGGCTCCTGCGACTTTGAGAAAATGACTTAACAGACTGGGCCCCGTTTGTCTGTGAGGTGAGGATGTAGAGAGCCTTGCTCAGTTATGGCTGTAGGAATTTCTTTAGCCTCTCTCTGGCTCTGGGCTCAGCCCCAGAGGAAACTGGCTTGCAGCTGGGGATCCAGCTGATGGGGGTTGCTGTGGGCTCTTGCAGATGAGTTCAACTGTTTGCCCTGCCCGGGTTCCATGTGGTCCCATACGAATGACATCACTTGCTTCAAGCGGCGGCAGGCCTACCTGGAGTGGCAAGAAGCACCCACCATCGTGGTGGCCATACTGGCTGCTCTGGGCTTCTTCAGCACACTGGCCATTCTGCTCATCTTCTGGAAACATTTCCAGACACCCATGGTGCGTTCCGCCGGTGGCTCCATGTGCTTCCTGATGCTGGTGCCGCTGCTGCTGGCATTTGGGATGGTGCCTGTGTATGTGGGACCCCCCACGGCCTTCACATGTTTTTGTCGTCAGGCTTTCTTCACGGTTTGCTACTCCATCTGCCTATCCTGCATCACTGTGCGCTCCTTCCAGATCGTGTGTGTCTTCAAGATGGCCAGACGCTTGCCACGGGCCTATGCCTGCTGGGTGCGTTACCATGGGCCCTATGTCTTTGTGGCCTTCATCATGGCCATCAAGATGACCCTGGTGGCAGGCAACATGTTGGCCACCACCATCAACCCCATTGGTCGAACCGATCCCGATGACCCTAACGTTATGATCCTTTCATGCCACCCGAATTACCGCAATGGGTTACTGTTCAACGTCTGCATGGACTTGCTGCTGTCCATGATAGGATTCAGCTTTGCTTACATGGGCAAGGAATTACCGACCAACTACAATGAGGCCAAGTTCATTACCCTCAGCATGACCTTTTCCTTCACCTCCTCCATCTCTCTCTGCACCTTCATGTCCGTCTACGATGGCGTGCTGGTCACCACCATGGACTTCCTGGTCACTGTGCTCAACTTCCTGGCCATCAGCTTGGGATATTTTGGCCCTAAGTGTTACATGATCCTTTTCTACCCAGAGCGCAACACTCCAGCTTACTTCAATAGCATGATCCAAGGCTATACCATGAGGAAGAGCTAATCTTGCCACTGGCCTCACTACTGGAGTCCCTGTGTCATTCCTGTAGTCTGGACATCTTTACCCTCTTAGCACTTGAAAATACCCACACTGCACCTTTCCCCTGCCTCTCCTCCAGCTGGCCAGGAGCTGCAACTCACTTATGGAAGAAGCCTCCCAAGGTGGGGCTCCAAGGATGATCTGCTTTATAAGCCTACTGCTTCCATCTGGTGGTCACAGTGAGCACCTGCAGGCTGCAGCCCATTCTTTCCAGCCTGTTCAAGGCTGGTGGTTGTGAGGCCAGCAGTGGGGTACAGCATGTTCCATGGCTGTCCTGTGCTTCTGTGTTTCATTTCCAGTTCCCGGGAAGGCATAGACTTAGGCTTTTATGGACAGCTGGGCATTGTGGGTCCTTCATTGTTGCTTATGAATAAATTTTCTTGAGTGAAATCAGTGTCCTTGATTTCAGAGGTTCCTCCATGAACTCAGTTGGGCATTTATTGTCTCTCCATGCTGAGTGGCCTTGGGCCAACTTGGCCTTGAGCCTACACTTCAGGGAGAGATATGGGAAGAGCCACAGCATGATCACCATAGAGAGCCATGATGGGGCCCTGGAGGGAGCCTGTAGTTTTTAAGACGAGCTTCCTTAAGAACCACCACAGACAACATGATGGGGCTGCAAGAGAATAAGCCTTTATTTCTTTGGAACAAAGGGAGTTCCTTATTCTGTGGTGTGTGTAGGGTGAATACATTCTCCACTAAGTTACTTAGGAGTCCCAGAGAAGAAAGACACAAGACAAAAGTGAAGTTATAATCCAAGGGTGTTTTGGGACTGGGTATCAGGGAGTCTGGGCAGGTTGTAACAGGCTTGTTGATCAATGTCCTGTACAGAAAGAGCTGTGGGAAGGCATGACCTAATTCCTGAGGGGGTAGGTAGCAGATAAAGAATTTATAACATAACAAGAATCCATGATATAAGACAATATGGTAAAAACAACAAGTCAGTGCTTAATAAAATGTCAATCCTTATGAATTCACATGCCTCTGAAACTATAAGGAACAGTGTAAAGCTGTGCTTATGTGTATGTTGTCTTATATATGAATGCACATGTACGTGCAGGTGTACCTACACATGTGTGTACATGTACATACATGTGGAGGTCAGAAAGCAACATTAGATATTGTTCCTCAGAAACAACAGAGTGATGGTGAGATGTGGTCTCTTATGGGCCTGGAGTCCAGAGCCCTAGGGATCCACTTGTCCTGTCTATAAACACATTCCTCTGTGCCTGGCGTGGAGGATTGAATAAAAACAGTCTCCACAGGTTCATATATTTAAATGCTTGATCACCAGTTAGCGGAACTGTTTGAGAAGGATTAGGAGGTGTGGCCTTGATGGAGGAGGTGTGTTGCTGGGGGAGGGCTTTGAGGTTCCAGGAGCCCCTGGCATTTCCAGTTAGCACTCTCTGCCTTGTGGTTGTTGTCTCAGCTACTACTCCAGTGCCATGTCTGCCTGCCTGATGCCACAGTCCCCACCATGATGGCCGTGGACTCCGCTACCCCCTGTAACTATAAAACCCAAGTGAAATGCTTTCTTTTATAAGTTGCCTTGGTCATGGTATCTTTAGTGCAGCAATAGAAAGGTAACTAAGACCCTTGGCTTTTTCTTTTTAATGTAGGGTCTTTTTTTGGTCTCTTATACATGTGTACAGGCACCTTAGCAATTGATCCATTTCCCAGCTCTTCCACTACTCTTTAGTGTCCACCTTTCAAGGATCTTCTGCACCGGAGCTCACAGTGCCAGCCCCTGCGGGAAACCCACCTTCCTAAAACTGCCAGTGTTCTGGGCATAGTGTGAGCCCTGTCCCTCTGCTCTGTCACCTGAGAAGCCATCCTGGCACCACTTGCTCCATGTCCAGCTGTGTCTTCCCACAGTCCTCAGCTTGGGTCTCATGTAGGGGCTGGAGATAGTGATTGGAAGACCCCGGACTGAGTAGCATTTCCTAGAGGAACCAAACAGAGCTACAGGATATGCGTACAAAACGGTAAGAGGGCATCTCTTAGATGAGTCTTCTGGACTTGAGAATAAATTGTCCCACTATGGTGACCTGCAGACAGACGAGCTGGGGACCCTGGAGCTGCTCAGACAGAGATGGAACAATGCTGCAGCCCCAGTCTCAGGCCAAAGGCCTGGGCATCCCTGGAGAATGCTGGTCCACATCCAAGTTCAAAGACCAAATGGTAGAGTCTGATGACATCTGCTGCAACAGAAATATTCTCTCTAGGATGACTAAATGCTCAATAGCTTCCTCCTCCCATGCTTCATCCGGCCAGACCCATGGGGAGGGTCATGCCAACATCTCAGGAAATGCCCAGAAGTGTGCTTTACCAATTTTCTGGGTGGTTCTTAATGCAACAATGGATGCTCTCAGCAGACACAAAGGATGTAAGGTTTTTCTTTGTGGAATGTCCCTTCTTCCTCCCGTCCATACTTCCCAGGGGAGCTTGGAGCCTAGACAGAGAGGCCTGGCTCAGCCCTGAGCTTTCAGGGAATAATTTGTAGGGTTTGGTCCTGGCTGTGTCCCATCTGTCCCCCTTGCCTAAGGGACCAGATTGTAGAGGCACAGGGAGTTTTAATCTCTTAATTCCTTCTCTTTATATCCTTCTATGCCTTGGCTTAATTTTTCTTTTTTGTTGGAAGAGAGCTAATGGCCTCATTTCTGGGTTCTGCTGGAAGACCACCATTAGCGGAGAAAATCCCAGAACCTCCCTGACCTCAGAGGGTACCCACTGCACACTCCCTGCATGGCCACCGTAATGGAGAGGTTTTAATCCTTTCTTCCCCTCCAGTGACTTGAAGACACCCTCCATTGTTAATTAACTATTGTGTTGTATGTTGTGTGTATATACATGTGTGGTATATGTGTGTGTTGTGTTGTGTTTATGTTTGGTGTGTGGTACATTGTGTGTCTGTGTATTATATGTGTGTGTTGTGGTTTGTGTGTGTGATATATGTACGTGTGCTGTGTTGTGTGTATGTTTGGTGTGAGTGTGTGATGTATGTGGTTAGTCGTATGTGTATTGTATATGTGTGTTGTGGTGTGTGTGTGTGTGTTTGTGTGTCTGTGTGTGGTGTGTTTGGTGTATGTGAATGGTGTAACATAAGCACACTTGTCCATGTGCATGGAGTAGCCAGAAAACAATCTCCCCTGTTATTGCACCTTGGTTTTCTTTGGAGCCATGGCCTCTCGCTGTCCTGGAACTTGCCCAGCACTCCAGGCTGGCCTGCAAACCTCAGGGATCTCCTTGTCTCTGCTTCCCCAGGGCTGCGATTACAAGTGAGTCTGGCTTTTTTTTTTCACACGGGCTCAGGGCCTCATCGTGTGAGGCAAGCCTGTGACTGACTGATCTCCCAGCCTAGACAGCTCTCCGTAGGTTGAGTGAGACCCTGAGTCTCTGGATTGCTATTTAGGAACACTAGCTGTGCACTTTGGGACCACGATGATGGCTCTTTCTCTGTGGCAGCAGAAGGAATCTTCTTTGAAGGTGTGTCTACCCCAATACCTTCTGTGGTTTACATTGACCTCGCATCACCCCCATATCTCCTCAAACACCCTGGAACCCTTTTCTCAGAGGCCCCTCCCCATGGCCACACTGTGGACTCACCTCATCCTCTCTCAGTGGCTACACCAACTCCTCTCCATCCTCCAAACCTGCCACATTGTCTCAGGGTCTTTTCACCGACCGCTTTCTTCTTTCAGAATGCTCCTCTCTGATAGCCCTGTGAGCTTGCTTCCGTGTTTATCTTCCCCCTCCTTAGTGGCAGCCGTCCTTACGCCCATCATGGGGTGAATGACTGGTCCGCCACCTTGTTGTGTCCACTGCCCCGGGACACAATAAGTACTAGCACCCAGGGGACTCTGATTGTTTATCCTCTGACTATGGGCACCCAGGAGAGCAAACACTTGAGTCTTGTCAGAGGTGATTATAGTTGGCATTAACAATCACTGGCAACTGATTTAAAAAGGTTACTATTTATTAAGAAGTTTATAGGGAAACCTTCACTGATACAAGACATCAAACAGTTGTGAGGTTCTTAAAAGGCTAGATTGGTCCTCATGGCTAAAGTTCATGGGTTAGGCCTGCCATCTAAGAGCAGGAGAGAGAAAATGAGAGAGAGAGAGAGAGAGAGAGAGAGAGAGCACATGCATCTATTCTCTTTTTAAAGTTTTATTTATTTATTATGTATACAGTATTCTGCCTGCATGCCAGAAGAGGGTGCCAGATCTCACTCTAGATGGTTGTGAGCCACCATGTGGTTGCTTAGGAATTGAACTCAAACCTCTGACCCATCTCTCCAGATCCACGTGCACCCATTCTTAAACTGGCCTGACCACACCCTGAATACTGGTGCTTCAGAGCCCAAAGGCCATGCCTCTAGGTCAAGGTGATAGTGTCTGCTCTCCACTGCAGGTGACAAGTGATGCAGTGGGATTGGGATGTGGGTCAGGAGCAGCTGACCCAGTAGCTGCTCTGGAAGTCTAGAAGAAAGCCAGGAAGAGGGGTTCAGCTATGAGAGGGGCTTGTAGATCTGCATGCATGCATGCATGCATTCAACAAGTGCCAGTTGGAGACTCCCAAAGTATCAGGTCCCGTGCAGCATCAAGGACAACATTGTCACCTCAGAACACAGTCCTGTTCCCAGCAACTTGCACTTGGGTAGCTCGCAGGTTACACAGCTATTCATCCCGACACCAGCCACTAGTGTAATGAGGATGATGCCTCAAGAGTCAAGGGGGCATGAGAAGACTCCTGGGCATTCGTGGAAAGCTCCTGAAATGTTTGTTGACAGCTTGTATCAAGCTGAGGGCTGAAGACTGAGCTGTGGCCCAATGACTTGAGTTTGACTCCCTAGAACTCAGGTAGAGGAAGAAGAGACACACCTATACACACATGCACATACAAGGCAGATAGATATGCTTTCAAAAAGGAGGAGAGGTAGGTGGCCAAGGGAGGGAGGAATGCCATGAAGTGCTCCAGAAAGAGAGCCAGCCTGAGCAAAGGCCCTGTGGCAGGGAGACCCAGCAGCTCAGAGAACAGCGAGTTAAGGAGCTGAACCTGAGTGTGAGGGAGGAGGGGCAAAGTGAAGAGAGAGAGACAACGGGAGATGGGTTGAAAGGGGAGCAGGAGAGAAAAGCATGGGTGGGAAGAGGCAGTGTGGAGAGGTGAGAGGTGAGGCTGAGGCAGGCAGTTGTATGGACAGTGGAGTGCGGACTGCGCATGCCCTACAGGATGTCTGGTCTTTAGCAGAATACCTGTCCCCAAGAAGTCCCAGACAAGTAAGATTTAGACTTTGTCCTGAGACAGGACCCAGGGGGCTTTGTGCGGGGGGGGGGGGAAGGGGGGAGCAGATTTGTGGGGATGGAGCTCAAGGGCTGAACAAGGTTGAGAGACCCTTAGGAGTCTGCTACTTGCAGGTTACACACCGGTCTGATGGAGCCAGTGATGGTCATGGGTTGGGGCCACTGACTGCAGAGGTGAGCTGGGGAGGGAGAATGGAGCTGGGGGAAAGGAGGGAGCTGGATTTTTGGTTTGCAGCTGTCTAGAGCAGTTGTTGGATAGTTTGGGCTATACTAAGCCTCTAGACAAGCTCAATACCCAGCCCAGCATGCTGGTGCATACTCATTGATTTCTGCAGGCCTCCTGGAGCACTGCACTGATGTCACAGAGAAGTCTAGCGGATGTTAGAGTCCCACAGAGAACTTAGGGCCCCACAGGCCAACAGCCATCCAGGACCAACCCATCTCCAGTGCTGCCCAGTTCTTGGGGTACAAGCAGAGCCTCTTGCCTAGGGTCACCCTAGGATGGAGACACCCAACGGGAATGTCTAGAGTGGCAAGGCAAAGACAAGTCTATTTCTACAGGGGAAGTGGCTGGCTGTCCTCCACCCAATGATGATGTATAGGCCATCTGCTTCCAGTTAGCAGCTCCAGGCGCCTAATTGGCAGATCAAACAATCTGATGTTCCACGTTAGATAAGTTGTTAACGCACTCTATGGACACCGACACTTTCTGGATGGATTCCAAGGCCCATCTGACCACCGCAGCAGAGGGGTGCTAATAAGAACCAGGCCCTTGTGTGCAAGGGAGGTGAGCAAGTGTAAGCAGCTTTGAAGAGCCTACGCAGATGCAGCCATGGCCACCAAGGAGGGCACAGGAGCTGCTGAGATTTAAATGCTCTCGAGACTGCGGATTTGAACACAGAGGAGACAGGATCTCTCAGAGGGGACTGCTGACACAGACTCCAGTGGCCACTGAGGATGTCAAGGAACCTCTGTGTCCCACCCTGATGAATCATGAATGGAATGGTACAGATTCAAAGCAGGGGACATTGGCTTCTACAGTTTTTGTGACTTGAAGGGCTCTGAGTAAGTGGCTACAGCTTCATTACCTGGGAAACCAGAAAACATAGGGACCACTGCAAGGGGACACTGTCTATACCTGAGGGGACAAGTTGTCTCAGGTCCTTACATGCTTGAGATACAAAGGGCCTGGGTGTGATCCTTATCTGACAAGAATTACCTCTGCAGTCACCTTCAGAGAAGCCTCAGTAGAGTCACAGTGTTCCCTCACAGAGTTGTGGTGCTCCCTCTCACAGAGTCGGTGTCCTCCTCACAGTGTCAGTGTCTCCCTATTGGAGTCACAATATCACCCTCCTGGAATCATAGGGTCCCCCTCACAGAGTCACAGTGACTGCTTTTGGTAAACTGAATGCATTTTTGCATTATGGGGGCCAGGGAGTGGAATGTGGTAGTTTAAATAGGAATGGCCCCCATAGGCTCATAAATTAGAGTGCGTGGTGACCAGGGAGTGGCACTATTTGAAAAGATTAAAAGGATTAGGAGGTGTGGCCTTATTGGAGGAAGCATGTCACTGGGAGTAGGTTTTGAGGTTTCAAAAGCCCATGCAAAGCCTCTTCTCTCTCTCTCTGCCTTTAGATTAGGATGTAACTTTTGGCTATTGCTCCAACACTATGCACACTGCCATACTTCCTGCCATGATGATAATGAACTAAACCTATGAAACTGTAAACAAGCCCCCAATTTAATATTTTCCCTTATAAGAACTGTCATGGTCATGTGTCTCTTTACATAAATAGAATGGCGTCTAAGACAAAAGTTGGTACCAGGAGTGGGGTGGTACCAGGAGTGAGGCATTGCTGTGACAGTCCTGATTATGCTGCTTGTTGGATGAGAAAAGAAGACAGTGCTAAGGTCAATTTAAACTGTGGGGACCCAGCACAAGAAGTTTCAGAAGGTGTGAATATTAGTAAGTGGCTGATAGACCATGGTAATATTTTAGCAAAGAATGTGGCTGCTTTGTTCCTCTTATCCTAAAGATCTGCCTGAGGTTAAAACAAAGAGTTTTGGATTAATGCCATTGGCTGAGGAGATTTCAAGACAGTCTAGTATTGACTCTGTCTTTGCAGATATATAATGGAAAGGAGAAAGCTGGTTGAAGAAATACAAAGTGTCCAGTTCAGAGAGAAAAGAAGCACCAGGAAATGCAACAGAGTTAAATTCAGTGCTCAAGGAGATAAAAAGTTAAAAGAAAAGCCTGATGTTAAATGAAATAAAGGGAGCAGTAACCTGAGGATAAGACCCCACCCAGCTAAGCTTCCAACTTGTGAAAAGTAATTAAAGGAAAACTTAAGCAGTAAAGGAAATAGTGGACAACAGAAAGCTGATACAAATGTAATTGAATCATGGGGCCAAGTTCCAGCCCCAGTAAGCAGAACTCGGCAGCTTCAGCCACTTGGTTCTGACCTTAGAGTCAAGGATAGAAGAAAGGGATTGTGGAATCTCCCTCTGAAGCTAAGGAAAGCTGCTGAGGCCATACATGCATGAGGGTGTTCCTGCATGGAGGCCCAGAGTGAAGCTGTTAAGGTGAAACCTGGATTGCCTTGGAGACTCCAGTGTACTAGAGATGCCAGAGCCTGGGATACTTGCCTAGAAAAGCTGTAGAATGGGTGTGTAACCAGCCCAAGAGAGAGACGTGTGTTGCAGTCAACAAAGCTGAAAAGAGTTGGAGCTCTTAAGAATGATTTGACATGAGACATCAATCTGCAGAACGTGAAATTTGTCCTGCTTATTTTTGGTCTTGCTTTGATTGAGTATTTCCTCATTATACATCCTTTCCTCCCTTTTGGAATGGTAATGCATATCCTGTGCCATTATATGTTGGAAATATGTGATCAGCTTTTTGATTTTGATTTTATGAGTCTCATAAGAAACTTGAACTTTGGACTTTTAAATAATGTTAGACTGTGATAGAGTATAGGGACTTCTGAAGTTGGACTGAATGCATTTTGAATTATGATTATGGCTGTAAGCCAATGGGGGCTAGGGGACGAGATGTGGTAGTATGAATAAGAATAGTCCCCATAGGCTCATTATGTTTGAGTGCTTGGTCAGCAGGGAGTGGTGCTATTTGAAAGGATTAAAAGGGTTAGGAGGTGTGGCCTTATTGGAGGAAGTGTGTCACTGGGGGTAGGTGGGCTCTGAGCCCATGCCAGGCCCCGTCTCTGTTTCTGCCCATGGATCAGGATGTAGCTCTCAGCAAGCACCATGCCCAACTATATATTGCCATGCTGCCCACCAGGATGATAACAAACTAAGCCTCTGAAACTGTAAGCAAGGCCCAATGAAATGCTTTCCTTTGCAAGTGTTACCACGGTCAGGGTGTCTCTACAGCAATAGAACAATGACTAAGACACCCCTTTACAGAATCACAGCGCTCACTCAGAGCCACAATGTCAAATCACAGAGTCAGCGTCCACTCACAGAGCTAGTGCCCCCTCCTTGTATCATAGGGCTTCCACAGAGAGTCACAGTGTCTTCTCAGAGTCTCAATCTCCCCTGACAGGCACAGTGTTCCTGTTCCCCTCACAGAGTAATAGTGTTGCCTCAGAGAGTCACAGTGCCTTATCACAGTCAAAGCATCTCCTACAGAGAGTTACAGTGTTTATCCACAGAGTCTTCATGTTTTCCTCAGTCACAATGTCTGCCTCCTCACAGTCACAGTGTCCTCTCGCTGGTTGACAGTGTCTCCCTTACAGAGTCACATCGTCCCCTTTACAGTGTCACAGTGTTCCCTCAGAATCACTGTTCTTTCACAAAATCACAGTGTTCACTCACAGAATCAGGGTGTCCCCACTCTCAGAGCCACAAAGTCCCCATCCCAGAGTCACATGCTGCCCACAGTGTCTTCCTCATAGAGTGACATAGAGTGTCGTCTCACAG
Organism: Sigmodon hispidus; assembly: GCA_004025045.1. Classification (NCBI taxonomy): domain Eukaryota; kingdom Metazoa; phylum Chordata; class Mammalia; order Rodentia; family Cricetidae; genus Sigmodon; species Sigmodon hispidus. Next base: position 84,427 of record PVIH01006746.1, on the reverse strand, counting down.
TCTGTCTTACCCAGAGTCAGTGTGTCCCTCCCACAGAATCACAGTAGCTCTCACAGAGTCACAGTGTCATATTCCCATACAGTAGGGTGTCCCCTCTCAGAGTCCAGTGTCCTTTTGCAGTCACAAAGCCCCCTTTCAGACTGTCTCTCCTGAGAGAGTCACACTGTTCCTTCCTTTCTCCAAGGTTTGTTTCACAGTGAGGTGAACTCTGTTCTAGAACTATGACTTTTATTTTGAAGCTTTTAACTTATTAATTTTGTGCATGCAAGTGTACATGTGTAGCATGTATGTATGTTTTTATTTATGCACATGTGTGTATATGTATTTGTGTGTGTTCATATGTACATGTGTGTTAGTGAGTGCATGTGCATGCATATGTATGTATGTGTGTATGCACTCCTGCAGGCATTCACACGCATTGATGTGTGTGGAATTCAGGGAGCAGTTCTTGGCTATGGCTTTGATCCTGAGGTCTCACCGGATCTCAGGATCAAACTCAGGCATTCAGGACTTCATGCAGACCTCTCTCTGCTAGCCCCAACTCCAAACAAAACAAAATAAAAATAAAAATAACACAGTATTTTTAAAGCTGCAGAACTAAACAGCTGATAAACCTTAAGGTGTACACCTTGTGAAATCTTACATGGTTCCACCATCTCTGGTCTGTATCTATGCCCGTATATCCTTGTGACTGTGACTCCAATCACTCCGTCTTCTTCATCAGACCAGTTTCATGGTGTCCCTGTCTTCGTATCCAAGTCTGTCTGACTAAGTAAACTGAGCATGATGCTTGGGGGACATTGTGTGAACCTTTGTTCTGATGCTATAGTGACAGAGGGGCCATATCCATCCACGAGGGCAGCTCTGAGCTCCTGTGACAGGTACACATGTTAGCGTTTATGTTTGGCTTCTATCATATCATCCTCTATTTTATTCCTCTGACAGACCATGCAAGGCATACACATCTGTTGTGAAATTTCATTTTGTGTGTGTATGTGTGAATCTGTGTACATGTGTGGAGGCTAGAGGATAAACTTGGGTATTGTTTTCTCAGGTACTCCTCATCTTTTCCTTGGGACAAACTCTCTGATTGGCCTGTGTAGTTACTTTCTGTTGTGATAAAACACCATGACCAAAGCAACTTACGGAAGAGTTCATTTTGGCTTACAATTCCAAAGGCAGGAATATAAGGAGACCATAACGGGGGGAGGTGTGGCCCCAGGTGTTCCAAACAGGCAGCTGAGAGATCACATCTTCACCTCAAAAACAATGCAGAGAGACTGGATTAGGAGAAATAGGGCAAGGCTGTAGACTCCCAAAGCCTGCCTCCAGTGATGTACATTCTCTAGCAAAGCTGCATCACCCTCCCTCAACAGCGCCACCAAATGGGGACCCGTGTTCAGATACCTGAGTCTATGGGGATATTCCCCACTTAACCCACCTTATCCTGGGATTTTGCCCATGAGCTCTCTCTCCCCAAGGATCCCCTGTTTCTCACCCTCTCATCCACCTCACCCCTGGATTGGAGGAGCTGGACAGAGTAGTGGGTACTAGATACTCATACTCGACTGCCTGAGTCAGCTTCCCAGTCCCAATTACATACTTTCTGGAGAAGAAGGTGAAGCCCAGAAGGAGGTGGTCATTTGACTAAGGTCAGAGAGCAGGTAAGTAGCATTGCTGAGACTGGAATGTCTGGTGGCACCTTGTGTTGGTGACGGCACACAGAGTAGCCTTGTTGTTGACAATGTAGTATACAACAATGATCAGAGATAAGATGACAAAAAGAGAGTCTGGTGGCTCAGAGGTTAAGAGCACTGACTGCTCTTCCAGAGGTTCTGAGTTCAATTCCCAGAAACCACATGGCAGCTCACAACTATCTATAGGGAGATCTGGCACCCTCTTCTAGCATTCAGGCATACATGCAGGTGGCACACTACATAATAAATAAATCTAAAAAACAAAAGAGATCTGTTTCTGAATTCAAGTGGCTGCTCCATTTTCCTCCGTCACATATGCATTCAGGCAGGTGGAAAGGAGACTGGAAGAGGAAACTGTGATTTATTTTCCAAATATGATCTGGAAATGGCAGACATAACTTCTCTCAGTTTGTTGTTGGAACTCAGCCAAGTGGCCACATAGTGGTAGGAAAGAAGGTGGGTGGGTGTTAGAGGGTGGGAGGGTGGAGAGAGGGTGGTAGGGTGGTGTTAGAAAGTGGGCCGGTGGTGTTTAGAGGCCCCAGCAGCACACTACTCAGAGCTTGGGTTTTGCAGGAGGGCTACTGGTTACTATCTCAAACTCCATCTCCAGTGCACGGCTGACAGGTGTGTTGGCCTCTGGGAAAGGCTGGCAGTAGAAGGAGCCACAGTCTTCAGCTCCTCTTTGCTCCTCTGTCTGTCACATTCTTCCCTCCAGCTCTGGACCCCAGGGGGCCTCCAGCTCATTTCCTGCCCTTGCAGTCTCATCCCAGGTCTGTCACTGATGACAGGGGATGCCGGCTGAATGTCTCTGCTTTTTTATGGCAGGGTCACAGTGGGCATGGGAAGGGTCGGTAGCCACGGCGTAGGTTGCCATGAAGCTGGTAGTTATGGTGATGGTGATCTTGGCCATTCTGAAGAGTGGGATGCTATGTTGAAGCCTCCTGCCATGTCCCCTGCATATGCGAGCTTCCATAGGGTGGCTGTCATGTCTTCTTGATCTCCTTCCTGACACCTTCAGATGCTTTCTCACCCTGCAGACTCTGTGGTCTGTCTTCCCAAGGGGCTGAGACCTGCTCACTACTGTGCAGGTGCAGTGTCAACAAAAGGGCTTCTCTTTCCTCCCTGGTACAGCTCTCCTACATCTGCCTTAGCCACACTGGGCAGGGATCACGGTGGAGATGCTGGAGATGTGTTCAGTCAGTTAGGTGACCATAGTGACATGACAGGGATGGTCATGGGTATGATGGTGACGGTGGTTGGGATGGTGACGGTGGTGAGGATGGTGACGGTGGTCGGAATGGTGACAGTAGTGACTGTGACAATTGTGCGGTGGTGTTTGATAATGGAGGTATTGTCCAATTTTTCAGTAGACGCCAGTGTCCCATGTGAGCGGTGGTACAGCCACTTGCTGGGGCCCTGAAATGGAGCAGCTCATGACCTTTCCTGAACTCACTGCCCTCAGAGGTTTCCAAACAGTTTGGAAGGTGGTTAATAAACATGAATGACCAGGGACATGTATCTGTCAGCTCTGACTGCTGTAACAAAAGGTCCCAGATTGAGGGTGGGCAAGACAGTTTACAAACAATGGACACTCATCCTTCAAGGTTCTGTAGGCTGTCAGTTGAGATGGGGCCCATCCAGACAAGCTCTGATATTTCCACATGGTGGAAAAGGATCCCTGGTACAATGGCACTAATCCCACCCAGGATGCTAATCAATCACAAATGCCCAGCTACTTCAGGGGACACAGTCAGCTCTGCCCTTAGGAGCCCCCAGAATCCATGAGTTCAAACAGAGAGACAAGCATGGTACTGGCCCAGTGTGGGGCTTGCGGCCCAGTCAAAGTTCCTCTGCCTTTAGGTCTCCAGGGCCCCAAGGCTCTCTGAAGCCCCTTGTTTGAAGGAAGGCTTCCACATTATTTTTGTGATGGTGCAAAGAAGGCCCTTTGCTGTATAGGTTGGTTTTTTTATTTATTTATACTTTCTTGCTGATGGAGAATTGAGTTTCTGGTATGAATTTTATTTTTCTAGTATTTACTGGAAAAACGCAGAGGACCTCACAGTCTCATACGTGCACACAATATAGTGTGAGCTTATTCACTTTCACTGTTATCTCTTACCCCTCCCAGCCCGCCCCCTCCTACTGACTCAACCAAAGGATTGGCTCTCAGGATAGGGCTCATCACCCCCAGCAACCTCCATGTCCCCTCTGTCACTGGGTGGTATGTTGGTGACTTTTTTGTTGCTATGTCCGAACACTGCATAGGAAGTACTTACGTGGAGGAGACTTTCTTTGCTTCCTTGTTTAGAGAAGGTGCTGCCCCTTAGGGTGGGGCAGGCATGGCAGCAGGGGTGTGGCTGCTGGTCATGTGGCATCTGCAGGAGAGATGAAGGCTTGCTCATGCTCAGCTCACTTCCTTCGTTTTCCTCAGTCCAGAATCTCATGGGTTGGTGCCATTCAGATTCAGGGTGGGTCTTCCCAGGTCATGGTGTTTCCAAACCTGTCACATTGCAACCCTTTTAGGCCTGGCTGATTCTGAGGCATTCAGTAGGAGCCCTGAACATGGGCTGTCAGTCTGTACTGGTTTTTATTGTCCCTCACTGCAGAGCTTCCCTACCTCCAAGTCTCTTTACCCAACTGCCAACCCCTGAGCCACATGAACCTGCCAGGCAGTCCTTGCCTGTTGAAAGAGCAGTACTCAGCCTGAGAACCTGAAACAGAATAAGGACTTGACAAATAGTTTTGAGGTTCCATGACCCTAGGCAGCCAATGGACTAGGCCTCAGTTTCCCCAGCTAGGGTAGGTGGTCCCTGACTTAGGAAGAACTCTAATGACAAAACTCATTAAAAGCCAGGGAGCCAGAAAGTCCTTATAACAGAGGTGTTGGGTCTCAGGGTTACATCTTGGTCACCTTCTGGGACACAGACTCATGGGACCCCACTGCCCCTGCCCTCAAATCTCACATACTCCCTGAAGGGCAGTCCCAGAAGATGACAGCAGATGGCGATGTTGGTCTCATTCTTGGACCTCTCAGATTCCCTTCCCCAGGGAGCTGGAAGGGCTCTGTAGGGCTGGGACAGATAGACGGATGGATGGGCAGACAGGAACACACACACACACACACACACACACACACAAACACACACAATTTGGAGACACCTGGAAGAGCACACTAGCCGCTGTCTTTTAAAATGTCAAGTGTCATGTAAATGTGCAACCTGGTTAGATTTACCTAGCACATACGTGTTTACATGCCACTGGTGTCATGGCAGCCACCAGACCTGATATGTGTGTGAAAGAGAAAGCAAGAGTAGAGACAAGCACAGGACAGGTGTGCTGGTTTGGGTCGGATGTGTGAACACATGGGTGTCTGCATCTGTGCTTGTCTGGATGTGTGTGTAGTGTGAGGGGTTGCATGTGTCAGGTCACTCTTGCCATGGCCCTCTGGGTGGATGATTTAGGTGTGTGGAGAGGTGATATGTCAATAGTTGCCTCTGTGTGCACATGCATGCAATTTATGTGTGTACTTGTGTTTATGTGTTTCCCTTGTTGTGTGTTTGTATTTATGTTCATGCTGTTTCTCCCTCCCTCTCTCTCTCCCTCTCTCTCTCTGATAACCCTTTGCTAGATGATGACAAGATTCAAGAACCAAGGGCTGAATAGGTGACTCCCAGTTATGGCTCCTGTTGGGAGCTCGGGTTCCATTCTAGCACCCACATGGCAGCTCTGACTGTCTAGAACTCCAGTTCCAGGGGATCAGATGCCCTCTCTTGGCCTCCATAGGCTCTTGCATACATGTGGTGCACATACATCCATGCAGGCAAAACACACACATACACATTAAAAAATAAGTAAAAGAGGAAAAATAAGTACAAGTGTCTTGAGGAACAGGGCAATGTGAAGGTCAAGTTTGATCCTGCACTGACCTCTGTGTAGGAGAATGGCCACTCCAGGCTGACCCAGGGCCTAGACACCCATCCAGGTAGGACAGGTACAACAGTCTTCTAAACCAGCAGAGGGAAGCCTTGTCACTATTGCTATGGGTGATACTAGGACATTTGTGTGCTGTCTACACCTTGTTGCACAGTTTGGGAAACTGAAGTTCTGGCTGGTGTCACAGTGAGGAGAAAGGAGGGTCAGGGTCTTGGTGAAAGTCCCACCCTGAGACCCACCATTAAATAACCTCTACCTGATCCAAACCAGTGGAGGGACAGGGCTGAGATCATCCTACCCAAGGCTGGGTAAGTAGCAGCTGGCCTGCATGAGAGACAGAATGACAAAGGGAAGGAGGGCATATGAGAGACAGGACAACAAAGAGACACTGACTCTGAGGGATGGTGTTAGGGCTGAGGCCTGTGGGATGAGGTGGGCTGGAGACATAGTTCTGGGGAAATCACCTTCCTCCCAGAAAGGACCATGAGATGAGTGGGAAGCAGGAACTGGGTACAGCAAAGCAAAGGGATTTGATCTCAGGATAGCAAGAAATGTGTGTGTGTGTGTGTGTGTGTGTGTGTGTGTGTGTGTGTGTGTGTGTGCTGCAGGGCGGTGGGTAATATCAGCAAGAAGGGTTCAGATCTCATTTGAGCTATAATGCCTAGCATGGTAGCATATCCTTTCAACCTGCCAATCAGGAGACTAAGGCATGATGGTCTTGAGTTCAAGGCCAGCTAGTTAGACTACACAGGGAGACTTTATCTGGATTCCTGGATTCAGGTAAGAGAATGTTCTGGGTGGGAGATGGTGTCTGATGGTTCTGCAACAGGGATTCTGAAAGACAGCAGTGATTTGGGTCTAGGCAGCTCATTTATGTGTAGAAGATGATTTGAACTCTGGGTCCCTGTACATGATCCCTCTGCTGTGTCCCTTTTGCATATCCCTGCCCCCAGGATCCTTGTATGACCTCTTGCCATCACAGTACTTGGCAGGTGGAGTATCAAGTGTAGATCCTCTGTCCAGGCTGAAGCCTGAAAGGCAGGTCTTCCCCAAGAGACAGAGGTCTCCTTTCTCCTCCCTGTGAATATGTTTTAGAAAGCTTCTGTGCGGTAGCAGGATGCTTCCTTCCCAGAGCATGATAGGTGATGGGGAGGCAGTGGGGATGCAGGGATTGTGCAGGGCATGGGGCAGGTCAGCAGGGCTGTGAGCACTGACCATCCAGCCCGGTACAATTTCTGATTGACAAACGCTGATGTCTCCCACTCTAGAGAACCCAGGGAGGTGAGCTCTTGAAATGTATGGAGTGGCTGGAGAGGGCGGATAGGGCGTCAGGCCAGCTGCTCCACAGAGAAGGGCAAGATTTCTGTGGAGAAGGACAAGGCAAGTGGGTGTCAGGGTTAACGTAGACTGATACCTAGCCCACCACGTGTTCTTTCTTCAGCTCCCCTTTTACGGTGCTCCTTCCCCTCCCCCTCCCTCCCCTCCCCCTCCCTCCCTCCCACCCTTGATTATTCTTTCTTCCTTTCTCGTGTATCCCCGGCTGGCTTCAAACTTACTATATGATCTTGAGCTTCTGATCCTTTGAGATTATATGCATTTGCCACCATACCCTATGCAATGCTGGCAGCTGAACTCAGCGTTCCCTTGTATGTTAGGCAAGCACTCTACCAACTGTGCTATGGAAATATATGCCTGACCCCCAGCTTGTGCTTAGGGTCACCAAATTTTTGAGCAAATGTGGGTACAATGGGAATCATGAATGAAAATTTCACATACATAGAATTAAACAAAGAGGGGGGAGGCTGGAGAGATGGCTGGGTGGTTAAAAGCCCTGACTGTTCTTCCGGAGGACCTGAGTTCAATTTCCAGCAACCACATGGCAGCTAATAACTGTCTGTAATTCCAAGATCTGACACCCTTTCACAGTTATGCATGCAGGCGAAACACCAATTCACATAAAATTAAAAAAATAAATATTAAAAAAAGAGTTAAACAAAGGGACATGTGATAAGGTGTGGCCTGCATTTATATAAGAACAACACCTTATGGGGGATGTGGGAGGAGTCATGTGGGGCAGAGTACCCAGGATGATGCCAAGGCTGGGGTCTGGGAGGGGACACTGTTCCCAATGCTGGGTGGGCCCAGGAAGACTTTCTACAGATTTGACCTGACTTCACAGGAAGATTAAAGCTGTCTTAAGTCTCAGCCCTGGGTCTAACCTCAGTTCACCAGACCGTCCACACATCCCTGAGCTGACTCCACCCCAAGAAACACCAGAGGGTTCCCCAGGCCTCTAAGGCTCTTGATTTCTGCCATTTTTAGGTGGGCCTAAAGAGTACATCTGGACAGTCCTTTTAGCAAAGCTGGTGGCAGCCTCACAAAGGACACCCATGAGGCAGTAGGTTGGCATGTGTCACTGTGCCGTGAGGTTTATTTCAGGGCACTTCCTGATCATCTGCTGTCCTTTCTCATCTTTGCAGTACAGTGCACCTGCCCCCCACCTTAGTTCTGTGTCTCTAGGGGCACAGCTATCTAAGGGCTTGGAGCCTTAATAAGACATAACCACTTACCTCTGCCCCGGCGTCTCCTGTTCTGATATCTGTGTGCAGGAAGTAAGAGGCAAACAGAGGGTGGCATTGCCTTTCCCAAAAGCTACACAGCTGGAACAGGCAGGGGAACAGTTCCAAAATGAAAGAAAAAGGAAGGCTGCTATATGATCCTGACCTGAGCATGAGTGGGGTGACCTCAATGGAGTAGTCAGAAGCTAAGCAGGTGAGGGCAGGGAAATTGGCCGGAAATGAACCATTGCAAGCAGACGTGCCAATGTAATTAAGGCTGTTGACGTCAAAACCCGGAAGCCTGAGTTTGAATCCTAGCCATGTGGTAGCTGTGTGACCTTAGGCTACTTGTTCACCCTCTCTGAGCCTCAGCTTCCTGTCTGAAGAATGGAGTGGGTAATGGACTTGAGGCTTCTTGCCAGGATTAAGTGAGTATGTCCCAGGGTGACGACTATGCCCGTACCTCTTGCATCAGGCCATGGTAGTGAGAGTGACCCTGCTTTGCTCACAAAGGAAGTGAGAGAGGAGAGGAGATTGATCCAGCCAGGGTTTGTGCCCAGCCTGGCTGGCTCCATGCCTGCCCAGCCGCCTTGGCAGGGGAGTGAGGAGGGAATTGGAGGGCTGTGTGTTGGGGGGAGGCAGCCAGCCTGACATAAGGCCCTCAAGAATGTGTTCTGCTTCCTCCTGGGCCCCTGGGAGCCGGGTAATCCTGGATGTGGGGAGACAGCTGCTTGGCCAGCCGTGGGGCTGCTCAGGGGATGCCCCCCCTTCTTGCTTTTTCCTGCAGGGTGGGGGCTCTGGCTGTTAACCCTGGCTGGACCAAGACTGGGAGGTGGAGTCAGGGAGGTAGGGAGCAGCAGGCAGGGTGTCAGGGAGGTGACTGGGTCCTCCACTTCTGTGCTTGCTTATTTAGGATGAAGGTCTCACTGTGTTTTCTGGGCTGGCCCTGCACCCTGGAGCTCCCCAATCCTCTGCTCCTGTGGACTGAGATATAGGTGCACATGCCGCATCTGCATCCCTTCAAATGTGGGCTTCATGCTAGATACCAGAGGATGGTAGGCATGGGGCAATACAGGCACAGAACAGGGCCAGGAAGATGGCTGAGTGGGATGCTAGGATCTACCTGGGTTTGGATCCTAGCATCCTTGTAAAAGCCAGGTGAGGCAGTACTCACCTGTAACATCAGCACCGGGGAGTGGTGTCAGATAGAACTCCAGTTTCTGTGAGAGACTGTCTGAAGAGAGACAACAGAGAATCATGGAAAACCATGGACGTCAACTTCTGGCCTCCACAGCATATATGCAAGCATACATGCACTCTGAGGTGCTTAAAGCCAAAGTGTGGAGGCTAGTAAGATAGTTCAGTAAATAAATGAGCTGAATGCACAAGCCTGACCAACTGAGTTCAATCCCTGGAACCCACATAAAGGTGGAAGAAGAGAACCCATAGCCAAGCATGCTGGTGCACACCTTTAATCCCAGCACTCTGGAGGCAGAGGTAGGCAGATGTCAGAGTTTGAGGCCAGCCTGGTCTACACAGTGAGTTCCAGGACAGCCAAGGCTACACAGAGAAGCCCTGTCCCCCTAAACAAAAACAAACAAAACAGAACAAAAACTAATGAACAAACAAACAAACAAACAAACAAAAACAGCTCTAGCCATTCTCTCTGACACCAAACACTCCTTCCTGGAGGAGGAGGAGGAGGAGGAGGAGGAGGAGGGAACTCCTAACATTCTCGAAGACCAGAACGTTCTGAGATTACCAGCCACTCCCCAGTCTGCATAAGCGGCCGCTGACTGTTAAGACTGTGGGAGCACCTGAGGCCTGAGGCCGCTCTTTGGTGGAGTCATGGGATGTTGTGTGAGAAGCTACCCATTGCTGTCTTCCTGGCCTTTTCAAGGATGCAGTTGTTTGTGAGGGCACCCACACTCCTGTAAATCACCCCCAATAAACTTACTGGTTCACTAAACTGAATTTGGGTAGATTTGTTTCTTTTGTCTGTTGGGGGGGGTGTCTGATGTGGGGTGAATTGACATTTGTCTTCCAGGGAAAGTCACAGAGCACCTATGATGAGGAAATGAAACAGAGGACGAGAATGTCAGCCCCGTGGCCGTTACAGCACATGGCACAGGTTTACCTGTGATGTCAAATTCAGTTCTCCATAAAACAACTGCAGGTTAGAAGGTAGGGTGAGTTTTCAGAGATGTCCATTTTACAGATGAAGAAGGTAAGTGGGAGAGGAGACTGGTGTATATGAAGGCATCCAGCTCTTGGGTGAGCTGGATTCAGATCCAGGTCTTGGATGGTTCCAGAATCAGCTTCTGAAAGTTCACTGTGATGGTGATGAAGGCTGAGACACCATTGAGCTTAAGGGGAGGTGACCACGGGTTCAGGGAGGGGCCTTGTTTTCCTGGGGACATTGAGTGAGAAGAGAAGAGGAGGGAAATGGGAGGGAAGATGGGCAGTTTAGACCACGGAGGATTCAGACTGCTGGATCCTGCATCTGTCCAGCATCATGGTGACAGTGAGCTCGTAGGGAGAAGCACTGGGTTTGGGGGTGAACTCCTGTGGGTTTCTGAGGAAGAGAGGGCTTGCCCAAGGTCACACTGCAGTCTTGCCCAGGGCTCCTAGGCTTCCCACACTGCATGCGCAGTGCCTCCTCCGGGAGTTCCTCTCCCAGCTTGAAGGACAGGGCCTTCTCCAAGTCCAGCTCCAAATTCCAGGAACTTGGGGAGGGTGTTGGGAAAAAGGGGGGGACCAGGACTGAGGGGGTTTCTGAGTGACCATACAAACTCTGCTATTTCTGAGAAGAAATAAGAATTTTAGTGTGACTCCCCCCCCCACACTGCAGTTGTGCTATGATGCCCCTCATTTAAAGGGTCAGGGAACCCCAAACTTCAGAGTACAAGGGTTTGGAAGCATAGTAAGGCATGTGGGGGATGGGCCCGCCCGGGCCGTTTAAGGTACTATAGTATTAGCCACAAGTAATAAAGAAGAAAAGCCCTGTTGAGCTGGTCAAGGTCATGGCCAGGGTAAATCCCTGGAGAGAGACAGGGAGGCTGCACAGGAAGTCTAGAAGCCCTGGATCCGACCTTGACATGGGGCAAGACAGCTGTGTGACCTCAGACAAGCCCTTCAGCCTCTCTGAGTAGATGAGCTTGGTCGACAATCCTGTTTTTCCAGGCTTTAGGGGACAGGAAGCAAATCTTTCACCCCAGCAGAACGCAGCATGGGTGGGGGAGCCCCAGCTCACCCTTCTCCGATCCTGGGAACAGTGAGGTCTAATCTGTCTTTGACATTCCGTAGGGTCTTGAGCCATTCGGGGGACTTGGGTTTCACCTGGCCTGTGTGATCCTCTGGCCCCCGGTAGCACTTGCTTCACATCACTCTGGGGGGATTAGGGACCCAGGGCTGGGGATTGGGGGTGCTGAGGAGAGAGCAGAGGGGAGGGGCTAAGGGCCAGCTGCAGGGGGAGGCTTCTCTGCCCTCAGAGTCCTTTTAGGGGTGTGTGTCGAGGCACACACTGAGCCTTGACGGTGACAATTACGCATGTAGTTAACAGTGAATGCCTGTGAAGTGGGGAAGGAAGGAAGGAGGAGGTCTTCTCCAGGTCAATAGACAAGAAATTAACCTCTCTCCGAGAGTAGAGCTGAGGTTGGGTGATGGTGGCTCCGCCTCATACTGTACATTCAGCTCCCAAGCCAATCAGAGAGGGATGGATGCCATCAAAGTCCATGAGGCAAATGGCAGCAGTGGTCAGTGTGGCATGGGAGGGCTCCTGGGAGCTGGAACTCAAGCCCTGAACGCTCTGAGGCCAGAGTGGGTCAGGACTTCCAGACGTGTGCATTGCTTCTTCAGACACCGTCTGAGAGGCGAGGCGCATGCAGGCTTCCAGGCGCGGCTGCTGACCAGCACCAAAAGAAGAATCTGAATCTCCTCCCCTCCCCTCCTTCCTCCCCTCCCCTCCCCTCCCCTACCCTCCCCTCTGGGCCAAAACCAAGGGCTTGACACTTCAGTAGGAAAGGAAGGACTCCTGAGACTCAGTTTCCCCAGAGTATATCATCAAAATAAGAGTTAAATGAAATGTAGAAAGCCCCTAACACAGGCTGGTAAATCAACTTCATTCATTCATATGGAGTTCCAAGTGGTCTTCCAGAGTCCAACTGATTTCCCTGGACCAAGTCCAGCGTGGAGGGTTCTAGACTCATGCCTCATTGAGCTACACCAGAATGCACCTGGCCCATTTTGGAGATGAGGCCTGGGCTGGTGAAGGGGTATGGTTAGAACCTCACTCTGGGTAACCAGGGCTTCATTTGTGTCCTGGCCTTTAGTCCTGCATACCCCGAGTGGACATAGGAATCTCAAAGTGGTACTTTTCTGGAAGCCCCATGAGGATGGAGCCTGGAACTCAGTAGGACTCACGAAATGAATAACTAAGCTGGCAGCTACCCAGCTAGTCCCCTGATAGCTCTGAAGATGACTGGACTAAACTGGACAGTTTTAGCTTATGTTTGGTCTTGGAGGGCCAACTGCCTGGCCTGCCTACCATCCAGACACCAGGGTCCATAGAGAGTTCCAGAAGGCCCCGGATAGAATATCATGACTGAGACTTGAAAACCTGATCTCACCCCAGCCCTTCTTCCCAAGGTTCCCTCAGCCATCAATCAGCAGAGAGACACGATCATATTTTATAGCTGGGTCAGGCTGGTGTGGTAGGAAACCCAAGCTCATCTCGCCTGGGGTCCTGCCTGCTTAGAGGGATCAAGGTGACTGGCAGAGCCTTAACTCTTCTGATCCCACTCACCAGATTCGGGCACAGCCCCCCTCCAGCAACTCTGCTGTGCTGTGTCTTAGGGATGACAGAGAGACATACACAGAGAGGTGGTAGGTCTCTGCTTCCCAAGAACTTCAGAGGAAGGTCTGGTCCAAACCTAAGAAGTTATGTTCTGGATCAAGATCGGCCTGTTTGTGGCTGGGTGTCCTCTGGCAGGTGTCTTTCCATCTCTGGGCTCCTGACCTCTCCCGGGATCCCAGAAGCTGTTAGCTTACCTTCCCATGCTTGTCATGCCTTCCTAGGAGGGCGTGGCCCACTGTCTTTCCCCTAGAGTCTTTCTCCTGGTTTTGCTAATAAGAGACTCTTGCCACTTTTTGGGATTGTTAAAAATTTTAGGGATTGCTCTTCCAGAGGTCCTGGGAATTGAACTCTGAACCTTTGGAAGAACAGTCAAGTGCTCTTAACCACTGAGCCATCTCTCCAGCCCCAGGATTGCTAACTTTTTTTTTTTTTCCCCTGGAACCCAGTGTCCAGATAGGACTCTCCATAGCTTGGGATGGCTCAAGAGTTGGGCTGATGTTCACTTCCTGCTATCATCTCCTAGATGAGAGCATGGTTCCTGGCTTTGGACAGTTATCTATGGGCCTCCCTTGGGCTCAGATTCTTTTCAAGTGAACAGGGGGATGATCTGCCTCCCTGTGGGCAAGGCTCAGGGTACAGGCTAAAGGGCAAAGAAATACAGAGTCGGCTTGAAGCCATGATCCCAGCTCTACCTGCAGGGGTGTCTTCCTGAAAATGCTGGGGCCAGAGGGTACAGTCACAGGGTAAAGGGCTCATTAGTACCAGGAAGTGTCAGGGGCCACAACCCTAGTTTCCCTGGCTGTGGGGTGAACAAGTTCTCTGGTAGAAGGTGGCCATTTAACAGGTGAATGACCTTGGAGCCTCATTTTGACTGATTGTCTTGGTGGAGAAGAAAATCACCAGCAGGCTCAAATTATCTTGGGACTTAAAATTCACTAACAACCATGATCAATGGAGCCCACTTTGGCATCAGGCCAGAGCAGGAGACTGAGCTCCCCATGACTGAGGATCTCTTGTGAGGGGATTGGAGCCGCCTCTTGGTGACCGTGAGGTGGAGGCTTTAACAGAAGCTATGCTCCAGGATTTCGAGAGTTCCTATCCCCTGGGTGGCAGGGGTCATTTAGGGGATGGAAGGGGGCAAGGAGGACAAGTATCTGTGTGGCCTATGTGTGCCTCAGTTTCCCTATGGGTAAGTAGAAGTTGTCCTAACTTTCTCAGGGAACAGGCGGCTCCTGATCAGATTTAAAGACTCAGTTTCAACATTACTGTAGAGAAGTTGGCCACCCCTCCAGTCCTACTGTGTGCTAACCCTCTGGGATTCTTTCTCACAGAGCACATGACACACTGCCCTGATACCTCTGTCTCTGCTATCCCTCCAGCCTAAGATCAAGCCTACTGGTTCATGGCTGCTGTACCTAGTATATGTACCCAGTAGGACCCTGGCAGGGCGGGTGACAGGCTCTGTATTCAGTGGGCAAGCTGTGATTCATTTCTCATTCCTAGAGCAGAGGTTATCAAACTGTGGGTCACAAACCCTTCAGGATTGAAAGACCTTTTCACAGGGGTCACCTAAGACACCAGAAAGCACAGATATTTACATTATGATTTATAACAGTAGCAAAATTACAGTTAAGAAATACAACAAAAATAATTTTATGGTTGGGGGTCACTGCAACATGAGGAACTGTATTTAAGGTCACAGTATTAGGAAGGTTGAGAACCGATGTTCTAGAGGATGCTGTAGCCATATCCTGTGCTGACTGGATTGAGCTAGGTGCTGGCCAAGCTACCCCTGAGCTGAGGAGAAGCCTGACCCCTGACGGGTTTTGCTCCCCTCTGCCTCAGTGGTCTTGCCTGAGGTCTTATTTCTAGCAAATAGAGCTGAATACCCTGTAGATCCTTTGGCTGACACTCAGCTGAGGTCTGGGGAGCTGCTCTTGGCTCCAGCCCAGAGTGCTAAAGGCTGAGCAATAGGTGGAGGATAAGACCCACCTGGGCTGTGCACACAGCCTGGGGACAGTCTTTCTCTTCTCCTTTCTCTTTCTTTTTTTACTCCTAAACAACAATCTCCCACGATTTGGAAAAATGGCCCTCATCCCATGTCTGGCTCTGGAACATTTTTATGGCTTTTTGCAGGCAGGGATCTGATGCCCAGGAACAAGAGCTGGTTTCCCAGCCTCAGCCTGGAGGATGGGGGTAGGCCCATCCATCTTCCCAGCTGGCGGTTACATGTGGGAAAGACCGCTGGGGCAGGGTGGGGGCTGGGGACACCTGTTGTGGTCACTCTTCCTAAGCCAGGCTCTGGGCTTCTAGGCTCTCAGAAGAAGTGGTGGGGACCACTTGGGGGCAGACTGAGACCCTCCGTCACAGGCACATACTCTGGTCCTGGCTGATATCACCCAGGTTGGTGAACTGAGATAAACGTAGGAGTCTGCTGAAGACCAAGTAGACTCCCCATCCCCACTTGTAGAGGAGGCAGAGCATCCCTGGGGAGTCCCAAAAAGGCAGGAGCCAGCCCTGACCTCAGAGGGCTTTCATCCTAAAGGCTATGCAGTCAACATCAGTGACAGTGCAGATTGTAGCCCCCGTAGTGGGGGGAAAAGCAAGGGACCTGAAGAAAAACATGGATGAAGGCTCAGAGACTTGGCAGGACAGCATCTATCTGGGGAAACTTGTAGGATGCAGGTCAGAGGGATGTTTGGGGTCTGCATCACTGAGATGGAGCCTTGCATTAATACAAGCAGCAGAGAGACACGGTCAGATCTGCAGGCTGTGAAGAGCATCTGTGTCTCAGGGAGGAGAATTGAGGGATTGTGAAACCAAGGATATAGATGAGGCTAGGTTGCATTCTGAGCAGTCACAGGCAAGGTTGGACCTTCCTGGGTTTACACAGCCCTGATATTCTGGATAGTGTCCTTTGTGAAGACATCTTCTCTCTCTGGGCCTCAGTTTCCCTACCTTTGCCAGCTATAGAGGGATAAAATGGGGTTCATCTCATAGCATCCTGTCTTACTGTGTGTACAGCTCTGTTCTTAAGCTATGATGGGAATGTCTTAGACTTGGTTTCCTTTGTATGTAAAATGCCAGACTCACCAGGCTGTTGGTGATTCCAGTTCACCTAATGTTTGTATGTAGCTCAGGACCTGGCACACTCTGGTCAGGATGGCGGCTGCCCGTCTGAAGCCCTTTATTGGTTCTGTTGTTCTCTATCAGGGATCTATCCAGCAGGCTTGGTGCTGCGGGATGGGTGAGCCTCTGCTGGCCGGGAAGATGGTGGGAGGCACTCAGGTTTCAGGATCCAAGGACCTGCAGAGCTCTGAGGAATTTTCCCAGGCTGGGTGTGGGCAGCTGGAAGCCATCCGTCCCAGGGAAGGCAGAGGATGGGGGTCCTGCCAAGGTCTTTTGCTGGGAACAAAAACTCAGGAGGGAGGCAGAATTCTCCCATCCAGCTTGGAAAGATGAAACCCTGCTGCCAGGCAGCTGCTGATGGTACCAAAACACCAAGCAGCCTGGTCTCTGGGGTTTTGAGGGTTGGGGGGGGCATTTGGGGCCCTGAGAGGGAGGAGGGCCCTGGCTATCTTCAGCTACTCTCTAACCTGGGTGGGAGCCTGAGGATACTGTTCCAGGGTACTGATGCTGTCTTGGGTATCAGAGTCCCAGCATCCAGGAGATAGGGAGATGGGGGTCTATGGCACATGGGGAGATGGTAACCTCTGGACTCTGGGATAAGGCAAGTTCAAATCAGTTTCAAGGCTCATGTTGCCTGCTCTGCAAGGTTGCTCTGAAGGTTGGATATAAAATCTGAGTGGTACCTGCAGGCAGTAGGTTCTCAGGAAATGCTAGTTGTGTTCCTGAAGGAGGCGCAGACTAATGATGAAGAGTGTAACCAGAATGCTGCAGCTGTGGCATCTGCCTGTGACCCCAGCTTGGAGGTGAGCCTGGGCTACCTGAGGTTTCACAGACAGACAAACGGCATAGGAAGAACCTGACTTCTCACACTCATTAGAGCATTGCAGAGCCTCAGTTTCCCCATGTGCCATGCTTTGAACCTACAGGGCAGGGCATACACTTATGTGGCATGCCTTTAGCTGACAGGGTTACGCCCATTGTTAGCAATGCCATGTGAGCCCAGGCTCTGGGCCCTGGGCTATGGACCTAGGGCATGGTGACAATGGCAGCCGCACATCCCTCTGTGCCCTCTTGTCTGATGGCAGATATGCTAACTTTGCAGACTGTCTGCCACTCAGGAATAGAAACATTTGGTGTCCCTGTAGCATGTAGAAGACTTTGCTTGGGGTAGATCAGGGAATGGGAGGGGAATGAGGCAGATAGAGGCACTAGCTGGGAGCCCACACACGGCCTGACCTCCACAGATTTTGTGGTAGTCGGTCTGGGCTTTCTGCTCCCTTTTCCTTTGAGACAGGGTCTCACTGTATAGCCCTGGCTGTCCTGGAACTCACGGAGATCTGCCTGCCTCTGCCTTCCAACCCTAGTACTGGGACCAAAGGTACTCACCATTACCCATCAGCCCCTGCTTTCTTAAATGTTAAGCCACAGTTGTAGTAACCACAGGGCTGTACTAAGAGGAGGCAATGGAGCCTCAGCCGAGTGTGACAAGCCAAGTGCAAAGGACATGTGTCGGGGGTCAGGTGGTTGTTGGTGCAGCTGACTGTACTGCTATTTGGCTAGCTAGAGGTCAAAGGCACAGCCGATGGATAGGACAGAGGCTGGGGCTGGTCCCTGCTCTCCATTCTGTCTTCTGTAAGAGTTGTTGCAGATGATGAGGGGCCTGCCTCACTGCCTCCTGAGGGTGTGAGTGAGGTCATGGTGATGCTTGAGGGAGTTCTAGAATTCTCATGGGATCTAAGAGGGCCCTTAGCATCCTCCCTGGCAGTTCTCAAACTGAGTCCTTCAGGGCCGTGGGGTTCACCAAGGCAGCTTGGTAGGGGTAGGAGATTGGGGACTACACCATCCTGGTTGTGTCTCCACTGGTAGAAGCTTCATAAGCTTCATGATCTAGAACTCACCCTGGCTTCACCCTCAGTGGCTTCCACGCTGCTAAAGATTCAAACACTGGCTTACCATGGATTGGGGGTGATTTGACTCTGCTATCCCTAGGGCTGTGGTCCTTGGTCAATGGGCTCCCTCTGCTCACCTCATATGACTGTTTCTTGGACCCAAGGTTGCTCTCCTTCTCTCACTTGCTCTCCAGGGAAGCCTCTCAAAGAGGCTGCTTTGCCCTTGATCCCCTGGTTCATTCCCTACTACAGCAATCTATCTCTGCCACCCACAGACATCAGCCCCAGGGGACAATGATAAGCTGGATGACTCAGAAGGTCCCATGGTAGCTGTCAGGCAAACAAGGGATGCCACTGTCCCAGGATCACACAGCACACCAGCAACAGAGGCAGCCCAGGTGTCCCCTGCCTAGGATGCTGTTCTCCCAGGGTGTATATTATGCCTCTTCCTGTTGTCCAGTCCCTGCCATGATCAGTGTGCTTCCTGGGTCCATGTACAATGGGCTGGACAGGAAACTGGCAGCAACTTTACACCCGGGGGACAGGAAGTCACTCCCAGACCTGACCATTTGGCTGGGATGCCTCTCCTCTAAACCCAAGCCTGGGAAATGCTCCTTAGGCCCCAGTGTGGCATTCTCCTGTCATAGTACTGCCAAGGGCTTCAGCTGGTGCAGGGGTACTGTGTCAACACTCTCAGTTGCTGGAAATCCCTTCCTGCCTCAGCTGCCCCCACACTCAATCGTGGTGGGACCCAGCTGCAGGAGATGGGAGGTAAAAGGCTTGGGAGAGAGGTGGCCTGTGGCCAGGCTAGGATGACTAACAGGCTGCTTCTGGGAAACATCCTTGAAAATTGATTCTCTCTGTGGAAAGCTGGTGGGCTGGGCAGGGTCTTTTGGGGTCTTTTGAACTCGTGAGCTATGGAATGTTCCCTTGGGTCCTCTGTGACTGCCTTTCCCAGAGAGGCATGGCTCTGATTCCACTGAGGTCCACCTGGTTCTCGAGGCTTTGCTGCCATCCCTCTGCCAAGAATCAGGGCCAGAGACATTGTCTCAATGTGTTTTCTGTTGCTGTGATAAACAACACTACCAAAAGTAACTTGGGGAGAAAGGGTTTATTTGGTATATGTGTTCCAGGTCACATGGTCCATTGTTGAATGAGGTCAGGGCAGGAATTCCAGGCAGGAACTGATACAGAGGTCTTGGAGGAATGCTGCTTACTGACTTGCTCTTCATGACTTACTCAGCCTGCTTTTTTATAGAACCCAGGACCACCTGCCAGGAATGACACTTCCCACAGGGGGCTGGGCTCTCCCACATCAGTCGTTAATCAAGAAGATGATATTCAGCCTTGCCTATAGGGCAACCTGATGGGCATATTTGCTAACCTGAGGCCCCTCTTCCCAGAAGACTCTAGCCTTGTTTCTGTCAAGACCAAGTCCCCATTGTGTACGTGTGTGTGAGAGAGTGTGAGAATGTGTCTGTGTGAGGGTGTGTGTGTGTGTGTGTGTGTGTGTAGGAAGGGGCAGGGTCTCTCACTGATTGGTTGTCCTCACTTTATTGTTTGAGGCAGGGTCTCCCACTGATCTTAAAGCTTGCTATTTCAGCTAGATTGGCTGGTCAGTGAGTTTCAGGGATCTGCTGGCTCCAATTGTCCCCCAGGAAGCACTGGGATGACAAGTGCATATTGCCTGCACATAAAGGAAGTTGATGTGTGACAGGCTTTCTGTGTGTGCCTCTTTTCTTTCCTTTGGCACATTTCTTTCACTGTTCACCCAGGCTGTCACCTGTATGACCATGCCTTTTCTTTCATGGCTATTGGGGAGGGGATTTCATGGTGTGTATGAGCCCCTGGATATTGGTCCATTTATCCTTTGGATGTTTGATCCTTACACATGATGTTCCTATAAACATTTGTGCACAGGTGTCTGCAGGGACATCCTGTCTCCAGAATAAATGTTCTGCCTGGGGTGCATCATAGAAGCTTCCTAAAAGCCAGGTGTGGTAGTTTGAATGTAATTGGCTCCCATAACCTCATAAGCAGAGGCACTATTGGGGGGAGTAAACTGTTTTCGAACCTGCAAGATGGTTCAGTGGGTAGAGGCGGCATGCTGAACACTGCAGACCTGGACTACACCCTCACCCACATCACTCCCCTAGACAATAGTCCTGAGGGTGGCTCTCCTGCATTAGAGGATTGGGCCAGTTCCCAGGTCTCTTCACAGACTCACACTATACCATGGAGACTTTCATGCTACCATGCTTCTCGACTTTCTATAACATCCTCAGTGATGTTCAGCTCTTTGGACTGGCAGGGAGGTAAGTGGTATTATTAAAATTGGATCCTGGGTATAGGCTTTTTGAATTCACATCCTGGTCCTGCTACCCACTTGCTATGTAGCCTTGGGAAACTGTACTTGATCCTTCTAAGTCCTACTTGGCTCTTATACATGAAAGGTAAGTAGAGCTCCTGTTAGCAGGGCTGCTGTGAGGTCCAACACATTTGCATAAAGAATATAGTGTAAGGCTAGGGAGATGACTTGGTGGGTAAGGGCGCTTACTGCACTTCCTGAGGGCCTGGGTTCAATTCCTAGTACCCACATGGTGACTCACAGTAGTCTGTAACTCTAGGTCTTAAATTTCCATGGTGGACATACCCTCAGACAAGCAAATATATACTTACAGTGAAAACAAGCAAATGGAATACAGTGTAGTTCTTGGCACAGAGGAATTTAGCAGGTATTGATCTTTTAATCACCACCACCACTGTCACCATCATCATCATCAAAATCATCACCATCGTCACCACCACCATCATCATTACCATCAACACCCACCATTATCCTCATCACCATTATCAGCACCACCATCAGGATCATCACCACCATCTTCTTCATCAATATCATTATCTGTACTACCATCATCAGCACCACCATCATCCTCATTACCATCATCATTATCGCTGTTAGTAGCATAGTTTCCCAGACAACAGAGATCCAGAAATGATTAACTGTGATAGAGGGGTACTCAAAAATCTGTCTCAGGGGACACAGACATAGATGGGTCACTCAGAAGTCATGTGACAAGTGTCTGTGAATAGTGAAAAAGCACAATGAAAGGCCCAGAGCAAGGGGAGGGATACTTGCTTCCCTGAATCTAGGGGTGGAAGGGAGGAAGCTCCAGGGGGAGGGGCCAGTGGGGAGTGTTTTTATACTGTAGGCTGTGAGGTAGGCGGAGGGGACATGGCTGGTGCCAAGGGTCTGGGAGGAGCTGTGATGGCTGGTTTTATGTCAACTAGACACAAGCTATAGTCATTTGGAAAGAGATAATCTCAGATGAGAAAATGCCTCCACCAGAGTGGCCTTTGGGCAAGTCTGTAGAGCATTTTCTTGATTAATGTGAGAGGGTCCATCTCACTGTGGCAGTGCCACTATTGGGCTGGTGACCTTAGGTTCTATAAGAATGCAAGTCGACCAAGCCATGCTTGTTCATGCCTCTGTATCAGTTTCTACCTCCACGTTCCTGCCTTGAGTTCCTGTCCCAATTTCCCTTCAAGATGGACTACAAGCTGTAAGATGAAATAAACCTTTTTTCCTCTGAAACTTGTTTTTGGTCATGATGTTTTATCACAGAAATAGAAATCCCAACTAAGACAAAGCCTGAGTGATTCATATTAGAATTAGTTTTATAGTCACAATGGGCTTGGGACAGAGACAGGGTTACAGGGGTGTCCAATCAGGTAGGCTTGCAGTTCCTCTAGGCATTCAAGGGCATGAATGTCCAGGCCCTTCCCATTGTGGCCATGAAAGGAGACCCGGGAAGGTGAGTGATTGGCCTAGCATCACAAAGGATGGAGGTGGCAGAGGTAGAGCCAAGTGAGAAGGGAGGAGATTTCGATAGATGGCGGAGGCTCCCTGGGGCTCTGCCCAGTGCCCAGCTTCTGCCAGCCACTGTTACAAGGTACTGCCCCTAAGATCCTCCCTTTCAGCCTCTTGGGTGAGTGACTCCTTGGCCTCTGCCAACTTCCTTACTAAAATATAAAGTTGCTAATGCAATGGTTCTCAATCTGTGGGTCATCACAATCCCTCTTGGTGTTACATATCTGATATTTACATTCCAGTTTATAACAGTAGCAAAAATACAGTTATAAAGTAGCAATAAAAGAATTTCATGGCTCAGGGTCATCACAACATGGGGAACCATATTAAAGGGTCTCAGTATTAGGAAGGTTGAGGATCATTGTGCTAATGGAGTCCAGTGGCTGCGAGGCTCCATGATCTGGGCCAAACCAGAGGTAGATGCAGCCACAACTGCTGGATGGTGAAGAAGCCCAAAAGTCCACCCAACTTCCTGCCCGCAGCTCCAAGAGAGGCCTGAGCTCCAGGATGTGGAGCCCGGGGGCGGGGGTTATGCATTCATTCTCTGAAGACTTACATTCACTTATTTATTTTGAGACAGGATTAAATTCACTTTTGTAGTCCAGGATGACTTAATTTCTGATCCTCCTGCCTCAATTCTTGAGTGCCGGGATTGCAGGCATATGCCACCATCTCTTGTTTAAACTTTGCTGGGGAATCTGGGGAATCTAACCCAGGCCTTCCTGAGCAATAGACAAGCACTCTGTTAACTGAGCCACAGTCCGACCCCAACCCCTGTAGTTGGATGTTTCTGTGTTCTTCCCAGCCAGTTCTGCAGCTGCTCATGAAATAATTGACTCAGAGGCTTGATATTATAGTGAATGCTGGGCCAGTAGTTCAGACTTATTACTAACTAGCTATTTTGTTTAAATGAATCCATAATTCTATTTATGTTTAGCCAGATGGCTTTGTACCTTTGCTTTTGTGCAGCATTCTCATCTTGCTTCCTCTGTATCTGGCTGGAGTCTACTGCTCTGCCTTTCCTCTTCCCAGAATTCTCCTAGTCTGGTTGCCCCGCCTCTACTTTCTGCCCATCCAATCAGCATTTTATCGAACCAATCTGAGCAGCCAATCTTTACAGCCTATAAGAGCATTATCCTACATCCCTCAAACCTGTAGAGATGCAGAGACGTCAGGTGCTGATGGTGCAGGCCGATGTCTCAGAGCAGTGCAAATCAGGGTCAGAGCCTTGCCCTCTGGGCTTCCTGGGTTTGGAGGTAAGCTAGTGGTGGTCCCTCTGGATGCTGGGTATTTGCAGAGGGATGGAAGCTTCTAGAGAGAGTACAGACTTACATTTGAGACCATGTGATGAAGGAAGAAGGAGAAAGAGAGACCCACACAGTCCTTGGGGAGGGGCATTCTAGGTAGAATGGGAAGCACATGTAAAAGCTAAACTTGGAGCCAAGAAGCAGAAGCCCTGGTCATTGTCACCAAGTGGCTTCTTCCTTTGTGTCCTCATAACCATCATGACTTGCTCATGCCTATAACTCTAAGCTTTGGAGAAGGGAGCCAGCCACTCTGAGAAGGAGAGAAATCTGGCAGGAAGCCTGCTTGGGCAGGATGTGGCACCTGCTTCCGGCTCTATTGCTGGCTAAGTCAACTCATCTGTTCTGCACCTATGCCAGTCAGTGACCATGGCAACTTAGGAAGGAGGATCCACCACGTCACCTCTCCAGGAGATTGAAGCATCATCCTCCAGATGGTGCCCAGGGAAGAAGAGGTGTCGAGGAAGGACAGCTGGAAATTGGGGAGATTAAGGACAGGGGGCAGTGCAGCCCTGTGATGAGTCTTTGCTCACTTCAGGAGCTCCCCCAGCCGCTACAGTGGTCTCTGCTGTGCAGAACTGACAGAGAAGGCATAGTGATGATCTCTTACTTAAAATCCAAACCAGTATTCTCAGCATTTCCCAAACTAGGCACCATGGCTCCCATCTATCATCCCGGCACTTAGGAGCTGAGGTTGGAGGTTTATGAGTTCAAGGCCTGCCTAGGATATTTAGGGAGAGTTTAACTGAAAGACAAACAAAACTGTATCTAAGAATGGAGCTCAGTGGAAAAGCAATTGCCTGGCATGCTCAAGGTGCTGAGTCTAAACTCTAACAAATGTAAGCAAACCCAAAGCCAGATGAACAAAATCCATCAAAAACATATGAATGAATCCAAACAGGTGGCTTAGAGTCGGAGCCACCACAGTGGACTTTGCTTTGGGTGAACTTTGTGGCAAATGAAGGGGTGGTATCATCTGGACTGAGATGCTGGTTGCTGCTGGCATGGTGACAGTTGGCTCCTGCCTGTTTTGTGCCCAGCTCCAGCACCTGTTGCTGTGTGACCTTGGGCATTTTCATTGACCTCCACTGTCTGAGTTCTTTTCACTGTATGTGGATGGCCATGAGGGATTGGTTAACTCACCATCAGTAAATGCACAATGCATGTCAAGTGTGTGGTGGCACACACCTGTGATCCCAGCACTCCAGAGGCAGAGACAAGATCAGCAGTTCAAGGTCATCTCCAGCTACTTCAGGGGTTTGGGAACTGTCTGGACTGTGTCCGATGTTCCTAGAAGAACAATGAACAGCAGACTACTTTCTCTCCACTCTGAAACTCAGCAAGAGCCAGCTATTTGCAGGGGCTCCCGCAGCTGCCTGACAGTTGCATCGGGATTTGAACCCAGATCATCCTGGGGTCTTTTTTTTCAATCTCACCTACTGTTTCATATTCATGTTTCAAAAATCTGAAAAACACATGGTGAAACCAATTGTTGAGACATGGGCACTCCATTCTGCAAATGGGGTAGCCTTTGCTTAAACACAGGGGCTGATTCTACTATGTGCGACATTCCTGGTCCTTGGCACATAGTCCAGACTCGTATAACATGTTGGGTTAAAAATACAGAGAGAGGTGGCTGGAGAGATGGCTCAGAGGTTAAGAGCACTGACTGTTCTTCCAGAGGTCCTGAGTTCAATTCCCAGCAAAACCACATGGTGGCTCACAACCATCTATGATGAGGTCTGGCGCCCTCTTCTGTAAAACTGTATGCATAATAAATAAATAAATCAAAAAAAAAAAAAATACAGAGAGAAAGGCAGGTAGGGAGCTGGCCAATTAAACTGTCTCCCAGGGCCAAGGCAGAGATACTTCCCCAAATCTCAGCTCCTCAGGCATCTACCCTGCTTCATTACATGGCCCACACCAGATGCAGGGTTGTAAACCAGGCCTCCCAAACAGTCCGCTCCTCTGGCCTAGGTGACTTGCTGGCCTGTGTTAGGACAGGATTTTGTGATCAGTGGGAGCTAGAGGCCCTGGGTGACCAGGACTTGATAGAACTGTGGCTGTGACAGTCTGTGAATTCATCTGAGTGATGTGAAGACAGTAGAGGACCCTGTCTTAACCTGGATAAAATCAGGACCCTCAGCCCATATCCACCCAAGGAAGGTGGCTGATGAGGAGAGGAGAGGGGTGTCCAGACTGAAGGGTTCAGGACCAAGTAGAGGCTCTGGGTAGATCAGACAGGGCAGAGAGAGAGAGAGAGAGAGAGAGAGAGAGAGAGAGAGAGAGAGAGAGAGAGAGAGAGAGAGAGAGATTTTAATGTGACTCTCCCACAGGGCAGCAGGGCCGCTTACCCCCAATCATCTCTCCTGGCTTATGATGCTCCTGGGTTGAGACCTGGTATGGTAGGTTCACTGGATCTCTGCAGACTCAAAGTTATGTGAAAGGGACTTTATGAACTGGGTGATGTCAACTACCCACGTTGGCCTCATCTGTTTTTACTCACAGGGTAGTTAGCACTCCTGGGTCTTCCCATGTTCTGCTGTCTCTGCCTTATGCCCTCTCTTCCATGCCACAGGAAGGCTCCTCACATGGTGGTAACAGTGAGGACAACCCTGTGAGAAAAGCCTGCCTCTTGCACTTAGGGAGCCAATGAGGCATGGGGAAGTTTTATATCATGTTGGTGGAGGTGTAGGCCTGGGCTTGATGGGAAGCTAATAAAAGGGAACAGGGTCTCCTATTCCTCTGGCCAGGAGCACACCTATCTTCTGGCTGTTCTTCAGGTGAATGTAGGGTGACCATAAGGAACCTCAGTGAGTATCCAGGCCTGAACATTCTGAGTCAAACTTCAAAGGATCTAAGTCTGTCTTAGGGTTTCTATTGCTGTGAAGAGACATCATGATCACAACTCTTATAAGGAAAACATTCAATTGGGGTGACTTACTTACAGTTCAGAGATTCAGTCCATTATCATCATGACAGGGAATAGTGTGTAGACAGACATGGTGCTGGAGTAGCTGAGAGTCTTATATCTTGTAGGCAACAGGAAGTTGACTGAGACACTGGGCAGCATCCTGAGCATAGGAAACCTCAAAGCCCACCCCGACAGTGACAGCTTTTTCTAACAAGGCCATATCCATTCCAATAAAGCCACACCTAATAGTGCCACACCCTGTGAAATTATGGGAGCCAATTACATTAAAAATACCATAGCTTCCTACATCATTGCTAGAGACTGCACCTGGCTGTCCACTCATGACTCTCTCATACTGAAATGGAGGCACCACAGGTCCAGGCTTTTGCTTGTTCCTGGTTGAGGCCTGGGTTTCTAAAATACTTCTGACATGGCTCTGTGAACTACGTGATCAGTCTACCTTTTGGAAAGAATGAGAGAGAGGCCCAAGGTCAGGCTGCAGTCTGGACCTGCTGCTCCTATCAGCTCCGAGCAGACAGACATTTCCCATCTAAAAGCAGGGCCGATGTGTCTCAGTTGATAGAGTGCCTACCTGTCATACACGAAGCTTTGATTCCCAGCACCACAAAGATTAGGCATGGCATTCAGGAGTCAGAGGCAGAAGAATGAGTTCAAGGTCATCTTTGTCTATAAAGCAAGTTCAAGGCCACCTTGAGCAATGTAAGAACCTGTCTTTAAAAGTAAAATAAAATAAAAGCAGGTCATTGTAGTACATGCATTCAATCCCAATGCTCGGGAGGCAGGAGCAGATGGATCTTGGTGCGTTGAGGCCCAGCCTGGTCTACACAGTGAATTCAAGAATAGCCAGAGCTACATAGTAAGTAAGACCCTGTCTAGAGAACCGGGCAGGACACCAGGAAGAAAACAAAAAGAAAGAAATATCTGCGAATGGCTGCTATTCACGGAGGTGTAAACACAAAAATAACCCAGCAAGCCTTTTTTTTCAAGATTTATTTATTTATTACGTATACAGAAAAGAGTACCAGATGTCATTATAGATGGCTGTGAGCCACCATGTGGGTGCTGGGAATTGAACTCAGGACCTCTGGAAGAACAGTCCGTGCTCTTAACCTCTGAGCCATCTCCTAGCATGCCCTTAACTCATATTAACAATGATAACAGGCTGATTCTCCCATGGCGAGAGGCTCATTCATTCGGTGTTGAGTAAGTATTTATTGCAGATCTCCTTGGCAACACAAGCTGGTTGTGATGCTGCGAGGCCAGGCCCTAGCTTCCTAGGGGCTGGTGATGGGCAAATGTATTAGTCAAGGTACAGCCTAAGCTACTGGAACGAGTAACCCCAACAACACTCTGGCCTACCCAAACTGGAAGGTTTAATTGGTTCATTTCTGTTATCCCCAAGTACTGCTCCAGAGGGCCAGGCCTACTAGTGACAGCTATACATCTCTCAACTTCTGTTTTCTCCCAAGATGGCTGCAGCAGCACCTGCCATCTCATCCGCAACCCCGTTAACATGAAGTATTTCTTTTTATAGCATTACTTCTACTCACATTCCACTGGCCGGTACTTAGTCATGTGACCACATCTGGCCACAAGAGGCTCTGAAGACAAGAAGAGGTAGTTAGATTCCCAAGGTCTGGAGCCCTTTTTACCCCGGGTGGTCCAGGCCCACAGTGGGGTGTCCCGGACAGTTCCAAAGCTCAGACTGGTAAATTCAGCAGCTACAAAGAATGTCTGATTGATGGGATAAAACTAACTGAAAAATGACAGAGGTGGCCAAGGAGCCCATGTGGAGGACCCTGACCTGTGCTTGTGATACTTTGTATCACCCAGACTAGGAAGGTCTCAAATCACTGCAGCTCTAGGTCAAGTTGATTTCTGCAGTTGACCTTGGGCAGGTCTCTCTAAGTTGAATATTTCCCTTTGCAAAAGGAGTCTCCTGGGATCAATCTGCTAGTGTGGTAGGGACCAGGTTTTAAAATGCACCTGGCCACAGTTGTCAACATTCCTACTGAGCTTTGAAGGAAACAAAGGACCCCAGTTGTCCCTCAGGAGGGAGGACTCTCCTGGAGGGGGAAGGATGGACTTGGTGACCTAACAAGGGGTGGATGAGGGATGACAGTAGCTTTCTTCCTCTGGTCCCTACGCTCATCCTTCCCTTGGACTTGTGTACCTCTGGGTTCTCACTGTGTCTGCAGCCCTCCATGGCCACAGCCACGCTATAGAATTTCCAATTTTCAGCTAATGTGCAGGTCGTGACTGGGGCTCAGAGGCCCTGGTCGGACATAATGGTAGGAGAATTGTAAATGTCGCCCCAGTGAATGGCAATGAGCAGGGCAGGGAGGGGACTCTGCAGTGTCGGTTCGCCTGGGCAGGAATGCATTTTCTCTTGGACTGTGTCGTATTGGATTTCCAGAGGTGCGAGGGCTCCAGGTACATGTCATTAGTAACAGTTTGGGCGATAATGAATCCTTTTATTTCTTTTCCTCACAGCTCATGAATACATAATGAGGCCCTGCTCAGGCGCATCTGGCCTGGGCCCTGCGCCTCTGCCACCTAATCTAGGTCCCCTGCTCCAATATCCAGGCAGCCCAGCTGGGGCCTTCCTTAAAGGAGCCGCTGCCCTTTCCTGCCCTGAGGCTTCTGGACTGGCCAAGGGCAAGGATAGTGAGAAAATGGTAAAGTCAGGGAGAGACAGGGTCCCCAGTTTCTGTTCTAGTGTATGCAGTAAACACTCAGAGGCACTCAACAGTGTATTCAGAAAGCCTTTAGCATACATCCAGCAGGCGTTGCACCGTGTATCCAGCAGGTGTTGTACAGTGTATCCAGCAGGTGTTGCACCGTGTATCCAGCAGGTGTTGCACCATGTATCCAGCAGGCGTTGCACAGTGTATCCAGCAGATATTGTACCATGTATCCAGCAGGCGTTGCACCGTGTATCCAGCAGGCGTTGCACAGTGTATCCAGCAGGTGTTGCACCATGTATCCAGTAGGTGTTGCACAGTGTATCCAGCAGGTGTTGCACAGTGTATCCAGCAGGTGTTGCACAGTGTTTCCATTAGTCACTTACTATGTATCTAGCATTTGACAATATATCCAGCAGGTACATCCAGCCAAGCCATGTTCAGAGCAGGTAGTCAACCAAGTGGGTTTGTGCAAAGCTTTACCAAATATCCCCTTGAACTTGGCCAGCCACTCCATGAGGAACTTGAGACCTCAGTTACAAGAAGAAACTGAGGCTCAGCAGGGCAGGGCTGGCCCCACACCCCTGCTCATACATGTGTACACATGTGCATGTACACACATACATATGCATGCATGCACGCACACACATGCATGCACACATGTGCCTGATCCTCCCAAGCTGGCAGCTCTCTATGGGTGGGTCTTGGAAGTGGTAAGTGTCCAGTTGGCAACTCTACATACTTCCCACCCACAAATTCCTTCTCTGCCTCTGCGACTCTGCTTGCAGAGTTGCCTGGTGAGTGCATGCTTACTTGAAGGCCACAGTGTTCTGTTTTTAACCATTGCACACCCCTCCCCCCGGTCTATAATCTGGTAGGACTTTTTGTGGTGCTCATTATGTCCCCTCACTGTGTTGGGACATCTTTTGTCTCATCCCTCTATGTCATTTCTCACTGGTTCCTGCCCTGGGTTGTGGATACCTTGTGCAAGATTTTGCAGGTGGATCTCCAGGGATATAGACAATTTCTAGTACACAGTAGGTGCTCAGCAAACACCCAGTAAATACTCATACATGATCACAGATACCCTCAAGGAAATGAAGGTGCCAGGTAAGTCAGATTAGTATCTGGAGCTTGGATTGCGCTGGCAGCCTGGCTTCTGGGCTCACTGGGCTGCTTGGTGGCCTTCTGGCCTCGGGGTGGAGTGTCTGAGGCAGTGAAACCATTACTTGGTGGGGCATATGAAATGCCTAGAAAGATCACAAGGCCCTGGCTGGGGACCTGTGTTGTTGAACTCTGACACTCGTACCCTAACTGGGAGCCTCCACCTTTCAGAACCTTACGGCCCTCAGCATGGAAGTCTACTCTGAGGCCAAGTGCCAGCCAGGCACACTCAGGTTGAATGCATACAGCAAATGCTAAGTGACACAGGAGCACTTGACCCTGAGCTCTAGGAGGTAGCCCAGCCATGAGCCCATCTCCCAGGTAAAGAATCAGAGGCACAGAGAAGATGAGCCACCTGCTAAGGGACACACAGAAGGAAATAGCAAAGGGAGGCTTTGAACCCAGTCTGTAGGGTTTTAGGGACAGGTTCTCAAAGTCCAGACCTCTGACTCCTGGGCTCTAACAAGGCAGAGGTATTCTGGGGTCCTCTGCCCAGTGTCTACCAGCCTGTCTTTCTAGAAATCCACAGAACACAGGAAATTTACTCCAGTCAGTCAGGGTGGGCATGCACCATTGATTCGGCAGAGACCTGAGAGGCTGTTCTAGGGGACAAGTGGGTAGCCTGGAGCCAGTTAGGGGCTGGCTGGAGTTGGGTGTGCTTCTGATAGCTATGGGTCCTCAGAGAAGCCACGGGTATCTCTGGGTCTCATCTTGTCACCCTTGTCTGTCAAGGCATGTGTCAGCAAACAGAGCAACTCATCTGAGATTCAGAACAGTGTACAGCAGGGTGTGAGAAATGGGCCATGGGTACAGAGAACGTAAGTTGAAGACTCACCCCTGTTCTCAACTTTTTTTTTTTTTTTTGGATGAGGACAGTCTCTTGTAGCTCAGGTTGGCTTTAAACTTACTCTTCAACTGAGGATAGCCTTGGATTCCTGCTTTTACCTTTCATGTGTGCACTATCATATGAGGTTAGTGTATCTTCTATTTCTACTGGCCGCCTCCATGTTCCCATCCCCACCTGCCTCCTGGTCACTATCCCGATTTTGACGCTCATCTCAGCCTGAAGAGCACTGACTTGAGCATTAGGCATGAGGACCTGAAGCATCTACAGTTGTCAGCTGAGGTAAAGGTATTCAATTGAAGGCCCACACCTGCCTCAGGAGGGTGTGCTAACACCATTCTAATCTACAGGAACACTGCTTCCATGGAACTCAGATCTGACAGGGTCCTCATGATGACACCTGGTCACCCAGTCAGGCTCCAGACTCTGGCCTAAAGATTATGTATTGAATACTTGCTATATGTCAGTCTTGGGACTAAGACCTTCATCGCTTCATATGGTACTCACAAGATTCCAGAGAAGATATCATTTCTATCTTGTTAGCTGCCACGTGGATGCTGGGAATTGAACTTAGGTCCTCTGGAAGAACAGTCAGTGCTCTCAATCACTGAGCCATCTCTCCAGCCTCATCATTTTTATTTTGTAGGCAAAGAAAATGGAGCTCAGGGAGGCACACAGAGGGTCTAAATTAGAGCCTGGGTCTCTGCATCTCCAAAGCCTCTGAGCATTCTTTTTAATAGTTTGTTTATAGATATACCTATTGTAATATGGGTTCAGAATTTGAGCCATTTTTCAAAGAGATGGCATCTCTTGTAACATTCTTCCTAGCCAGGTGTGTTGGCTTATGGCTATAATCCCAGCATTGAGGTGGCTGAAGAGAAAGGATCGCAAGTCTGAGGTCAGCCTGGGAAACAAAATGAGTTCCAGTCTAACCTGGGCTTCAGTTCAAGACCTTGTCTCCAACCAACCAACAACCAACCAAACAAACAGGTGATCATGTGGGGATAATAATGCTACTTCTTGTGCAATACTGTGCATGCTCAGAACTGAGGGGCTGCTGAGATGTTGCCTTGCAAGCATGGAGACCCAAGGTGGATTCCCAGCACCTACATACACCCACACACACACGTACAAACACACACAAGCCAAGTATGATAGTACATGCTTGTTAATCCTAGTCCTGGAGAGGCTAAAACAGGAAGATCCTGGGGTTAGCTGGCTAGCCTGCTCCGTGAGCCGCAGATTCAGAGAGACACCTTGATTCAAAACATAAGGTGAAGAAGTATTTGAGGAAGACACTAGAGATTGTCCTCTGTCCTTAGACACAGAATCACACAAGTGTACCCCCACACACATACATGTAGTTATGAATATACAATGAACATGTGAACACAGACACAGAGAGACAGAGACAGAAACCACACACACACACACACACACTGTGGAGGGGGGATGGTGGGGGTGGGGGGGACACAAGACTTGGCCTTTGGCGATTTCTGGCAGTAAATTCTGTCTTCACATGCCCCACTTCATTCAGGGCTCTGCCAGGCTAGCCTCACCACACTATCTCCTTCTCTTCACCCCATTTTGTGAGGGTCACCTTGGCCATCTTCTGACACCCAGTCTGATCACACTGATACTACTCATGGGTCTCCAGTGGCACTGGGCTGTGAGATGAAGTGTGAGTCATTTATCCTGACATCCAAAGATTCTTCTTTTCCTTGTTGATGCCTGCCCTGTGTCTGGACATCTGCCTCGTTGGTACCGCTGTTCCTCTGTGTCCCTCAGCTCAGGACACCTCCTTCCTCAGATCTCTGAAACCCATGTGCCAATCTCCAAAAAGCCACCCTGAGCCCCTCCCCCAGGCTCTCTGTACCCACCGTGTGTAATATATATACCAACAGATATTCTCAGAATGCAGGAGGCTGGCCTACTTCCAAAACTCTGCTGCTGTTCCCTCCTCTTGCCCAGGATCCACACAGAGTAGACAGAGCCTTGCTGGGTCATATGGGCTCCCCATCCTTGCAAGACATTCTGGGTAGCAACCTGAACACACTTTAAATGCCTCTTGGTGAGGACCCACGTGCCCTGAACAGATGCCATCCACCTATCCAGAGACACTGGTCTTAGGCCCTCACCTAGCCTGTGTGACTGGCCTGGAATGTCTAGCTGAATTTGATTTGTCCTGTTCTGTGGGGTCAGCCCCTAAACTAAACCATATTCCCACTAACCTGAGGTGCCCAGTGTCCCCAGGGAGGTGGAGGCAGAGCCAGGCTGGGCCACAGCCTGGGGCCACCTTTACCAGCCCCTGCCCAGCACGGCCACCTGAACTAATTTCCTAATCCTGCTTCAGCCGGCCTGGCCCAGCAGCTCAGGAAGGCCCCATGCTTGCCCTATCCACCTTCCTGCCTGCCAGGATCTGAGGCCCTGGGCCCCTCACCCGCCAGCACCGAGCTGTAGCAGTTGAAGTTCTGAAACTGATTTAGGTCCGTTAGTCTGCTGGCTTAGCAACCCCACCCCCCGACCCCCAGCTAGGCCCCATAACTGGATCCAGATGTTTTTTCCCATCCCCAGGGTCCCCTGGATAATCCGTGACAGTCGGTGGGGCATAGGGGGCAGGGGAAGTACAGAGGTTGCTGGGATGGGAGGCCCAGGGTCAGGAGTCCTGCTCAAGAGGCCACTGCCTATCTCCCCGGGGTCCAAGGCCAGGTGCTGTAGGATGGGGGCAGGTTTACCTCACCTGCTGAACCAGCTAAGACTTCACACTGCTAATTCTGGTCTAACTGTGGAGGTCTCCTTTGTCACAGGGGACACATAGTAGGTCTTCATTAGTCAGGCTTGGGTGGGTCATCTCAGCCTGCTAATGTGTAAAATTTGGGTGCTGAGACCTATTCTGGAAGGCACCAGGAAGACCTGGCATGCCTCCTTACAGGGAGGAAGGAAGGGCTTTCCCCCTAGAACCTGTTCAGGCTGAGAGCCCCACTTCCAAGAAGGTGTGTTGGGCAGAAACCCAGGTTTAGCCAGTCAGTTCCTTCTCTGGGTCTCAGTTTCCCCATCTGAAGGTCGTAGAACACAGAAAAGACTACATAAATGTTTATTAAATGGCATTTAGTGAATTCCCCCCTTTGCCCACACCACTGCCCCCCTTTTCTCCCCTGTGGCCCTCACGAGTGGCTGTGATACTCCTTGGTCTGATGGCTCTTCTGACTAGCCCAGCCCTTTGGAAATGAGCTGGTTACCCCGTCAGGGCCACAGTCAACAGACATGGATGGAGGCCAGATCCCACCTACAGTGAGGGTATGGAGCTGAGGGGCATGGTCCCCTGCCCACAGATCACAGAAGAGGAGCTAGCTGTTCTCAGACACAACTCCCATCAATCCATCCTTTTGGTTGTAATTCTAATAAGACAAGGTGATGAACCCCTTTCTCCCTTGAGGGTGTGTCTCCATCCCCAAGGCCAGTACTTGCATCACTGACTGATGTGTAGCTCTTGCCTTTGAATTTGTGACAAGAGTCACCAGGAGATCTGGAAAGGCTGTAGAGGACTTGACAGTCAAAGCGGCCCAGTCAGTGAATCTGAGGGCACTGGGTGACATGCAATTGTAAGGCAATGCCATAGCCACTCGTAGGGGTCACTTTGAAGATTGCTGATGGACGAACAGTGGTGAGCAGGCTCAGCATGGTGCTTGACTCGCCCCCCTGGAGTCTCAGGACTTGGTAGTCACTATCATTCTATCTCTAGGCTGAGATTTAAGGCCCGAGGAAGCAAATGACTTGCTGAGACCTACTCTGTCTATATCTCCAAAGTTCACGCTCTCCCAGTCCGGGAGAGTCCACCGCCGGGCCTTTGCACATGCTGGTGCTCTGCCTGCAATGCCTTTCTGGAGCTTAGACAGTTGCTGCTTCTGCATCAGTTTGACATGTTAGTCCAGGCTTCTTGGGGGCAGACAGGGTAGTCCTGCTGTCCCTCCTCACATCTTCTGTTTCTCTACCTGGCCTAGCAGGAGTTGCAATCACTGTTTGCAATATTTATTGTTTGGCTGTTTGCTGTCTGAGATGGGGACAGACTGTGGTATCCAGTGTTGGCACTCTGCAATACGCAGGACCTTGCATGGGTTTGTTGAGTAAGTGAAGTCCACGGTAACTCTCTCTTCAAATCCTCTGCCTTCACCCTTCAGCACCTGCCGTCCCTGCTTCTGATATTTGTTTTTCATGAGTGAGATGGATCAGAGAGTAAAGTTTGAGCTTGCTGCCGAGGCTCAGGACCTGGGTTTGATCCCTGAACTCAGGGATTCAGTCCCACATAACAGGAGTCTCTCTCTCTCTCTTTCTCTCTCTCTCTCTCTCTCTCTCTCTCTCTCTCTCTCTCTCTCTCCCTCCCTCTCTCCTTATCCCCCTCTTAGGTACCATAGGCTACCTGTATGCTGTTCTATTACTCTTACACCCTCCTTTATCTCTCTATCTTCTTGGTCCCTAAATACAATCTCAACCATCAAATACCCCTAGTATTTCCTCACTAGCTTGGGCTTCCTGAAATGACTGTCTGATGGTGGAAATCAGCCATTCTCAGATCCTGACAGAGAAGAACACTGGGTCTAAGGCCATAATATCTGAGAACCATGTAGGCTGATGGCCTGGAGGCTTTCTTCATGTTTGCCTGGCTGGTACGCTCCTAGTGGGTTATAAATCAAAAACATTTTTTTAAATGTATTTTTATTTTATGTGTCTGAATGGTTTGTCTGTATGGATGTATATCTGTCTACCCTGTGTATACTTTGTGCCCATGGAGGTCAGAAGTGGGTATCTGATGATGTGGGATGTCTTTCTGTACGCTGTGACTATCATTTGTTAATAAAGGATCTGTTTTGACCTATGGCAAGGCATCTTAGAAGTAGACAGAAATCCAAGCATAGATACAGGGGAAAGAAGGTGGATTCCCAAGAGAGGAGATCCAGCTGCTCAAGAAGCAAGATGTAAAGAAATATGTAAAGATGTAAAGGTATGCCACAGGCCACGTGGCAAGACAGATTACTGGAAATGGGTTGAATTAAGATGCAAGAGCTAGCTAACAATATGCCTGAGACATAGACCAAGCAGCATGAAATTAATATAAGCCTCTGAGTCATTTTAGGGGGCCTAAGTAGTGGTGGGCAGTTCCAGACCTTGGGACTAGTCTGGGCCAGAAACTTTGTATTATAGTCTGATCCCCTGGAACTGAACTTAGGGATGGTTGGGAGCCACCACATGGGTGTAGGAGATCAAAGCCAGGTCCTCTGCAAGAGCAACAAGTGCTCTGAACTACTGTGTTATCTCCCGAGCTGTACTTTCAATGGCTGTCCATTTTTTTTTGCCTTCCCTGTTTTAAATTTGTAAAATTTCATCGATGTTCATGATTCAAAACTCCAAAGGCCAAGGGCATCTCTCTTGTCCCTTTCATAGTGTGGGTCACAAGTGTCGCGCACAACCTCGTCCCGCAAGGAAGACGCGACACCCAGGCTCTTCTTTCAGCAGTTTTATTCAGGAACCTTGAATTCTGACTTCTGACTTCCTTACTTACGACGGGGACTGACTGACTTGCTACATGTTCTCTCTCATTCTGCTTCCGGGGAAAACTCACCTGCAGCCTAAATAGCCTCTGGGCAGCCAACCCCAGTACGCCACGTGGGCACTGCCTATAGGTCCAGGTAAGCGGAAGCAAGCCAGATCCTCAGCCTAGCCAATTATGGGATGGCTTGTCACTGAGAACACTCACCATGTGGAAGGTGGAGGGCGGAAGTCAGCGGCCATCTTTAAGGTGTGGCTACACGCAGCTCTCCACACACAAGATTCTTTTTCCAACCATTGTATGATGGGTGTGGTGTACGAGGTGGGGCTGCATGTACCACAGTGCACGTGTTGGGGTCAGAGGGCCACCTCAGGTGTTTGTCCTCAGCTTCTGTTCAAGGCAGAGTCTCTTTGTGGTTCTCTGATGCTCAGGCCAGACTAGCTGGTCCAGACTAGCTGGTCCATAGTCTCCCGTCTCCATCTTGGCCAGACTAGCTGGTCCATAGTCTCCCGTCTCCATCTTGCCACAGAAATATTAGAATTGTAGATGGGTAGCTTTATGTGGGCTCTAGAGATCCTCATAAATGTCCTCCTGCTTGAAAAGTGCCTTACCCACTGAGGATCTCCCTAGTCCAGTAGCTTCCTGTGTTACTTCCAAGGAGTTTTAAAAGTTATTTATTTATCTATTTGTCTGTTTGTGTTTTTTCTGAGATGGGGTCTCTCTATGTAGTCTTAGCTGTCCTGGAACTCTCCATGTAGACCACTGTAGCCTTGAACTTACAGAGATCCACCTGCCTTTGCTTCACAAGTGGTGGGATTAATGATGTGTGCCACCTCACCTGTACTCTATTTTTTTTTTTTTGAGTAGTGCTTTTTACTATTTAGCAAAAACTGGCCTTGAACTCACAACCACTCTGCCCCATCTTGTCCCATGCTGTGATAACAGATGTATGCCACCATGCCCAGTTCAGAGATTCAGGGATGTCTCAAACACACACAGCAAGCACTCAGATTTACTTTTTCTGTGCTTATATATGCTTTACATTCATGAGCTAACCTAACAGACTGGCTTGGAGGCCATTCAGTGTGTGTGTGTGTGTGTGTGTGTGTGTGCAGCATTCATGTGGGGGGGTCAGAAGACAGCTTTCAGTAGTTGGCTCTCTCCTTCCACCACGTGGGTCCTGGAAATTGAAGTTTATTGGTGGCAGCTCCTTTACCTACCGAGCCATCTCTCTGGCACTCCTCTACATTTTAATATGTAGCTCAGCAGATCCTGGCTTTGCAACAGACATGACTCTCACTCAAGAGACCCAAATCCAACATTTGTGCTTCCCAAATCATCCCCAGTGCCCAAAGACCTTTTATCCATGACCCCACAGTAGGGCATTGACCTTCCAAGTCATGCAAACTGCCTGGCAAGGCCAGCCACCATCCCATGGTAGAAACAGAACTTTGCCACAAGCAGCAGCAGACAGCCCTGGGTTTGCAGCTCCTCCCATATGCCACCCCATCCTTTACTCTGAGATCTTGCATCTCTCTGAGAAGCAGTTATCTTTAAAAATAGGTAAGCCCTTTTCCCAGAGGAAGGCTGGAAGGTGCTTAATGTCCACCCAGTTAATGTTTTCAACAAAGAATTTAGGTAGCCTCCCTCAGCCCATCTGGACTCATGTTCTTGATCCCACAGCCCCATCTGCATTCACAGGCTCAACAGATGAAGGAGCTGGGACTCAGCAGCCAAAAAATGGTTAAAACCCCACTCTTTCTCATCAACTTACTGTGGGACTCAGGTAAGCTGCAAACCCTCCCTAAGGCTTAGTTTTCTTGTCTGCACTTTAAGAACAATGATAGTGCCCTGTAAAGATGTTGTGAAGCATCGTTGCAGTTATATCCCAGGCTCAGATACCAGCAACGGTAACTATTATTAAACTGTGCTTCAGGGGGCCTTGAACTTGTGTCATTCTCATTTTGTCTTGGTTTCAGGATGACTAAACTTAACTGCATTTATGTCTCATGGCTGGAAAAGTTGGGAAAGAGGTGGGGATGTGTTTGGGACCTACAGAAATGTCCCTGGGCAAGGGGACAGCAAGCCTTCTTGTCTGTGGCTTTAGCCAGCCACTGGAAACATGTGGACTAAGGATGGACCAGTTGAGTGGGTCTAAAGGAGCCTATACCCAAGTGTGAGAGCCATGTCAACATTTGAGTAGACTATGTTAAGTGAAAGATCTGTACCATCCTTTGAGGAGACCATGTTATGTCACAAGGATGGCTAGAACATTATACTACAAAACCTTGACCATGGTGGGATGACCAGAGAGAACTTCCCCTTTTGTTGAAACTGTATGTAGGAAGTTATAGGGTGGACAAGAGAAAAAAAAATACTGTAAATTGTTTTTGAGGACTGGTGGTGACTTTATATGACTCAGTTAGAAGCTGTGTACTGATTTGGGCATATATATTTAGGAAATAAAATATACAAGTCATTGTGTGTGTGCATGCATATGCATGTGAATGTTTGTGTATGCATGGTCCCATGTGTGTGGGTGCACATGTGTGTGTGGGTGTACATATGTGTGGGTGCACATGTGTGTGTATTCAGATCCACATGTGAGGCCAAGTCTCTCTCTGAACCCAGAGCTCATGGATTTAGTTAATCTAGCTAGGTATCTTGCCTCTAGAATCCCTTCCTGAGTGTTAGGATACAGATGGTTGCCATGGTTGCCTAGCATTTATGTGGATTCTGGGGATTCAAATTTGAGTCCTCGTACTTGGGTGGAAAGTACTTTACCTGCTAAGTCATCTATCATATGCAATTTTTTTTTGAATTTAAATGCACTTTATTTTTAGACAACCTACATGACATGTTTTTTCTTTAAAAAAAAGAAAAAGAAAAAAAATGTCTCCACTCCAAATAAATCATGGTCCAAATAAAACTTCAAGATGACATCAGTCCCATTTGTCCTAAGTCCTGGTGTTGTTGGATAGTAAGCAGCAGCCGGTTACAGAGACAGGTGATAGATCCAATTTGTTAACATTTTTCCATCTCCAGGCCATCCTTAAAGAAAATCATGAATGGAGTCACACCATCTTCACGGTAGTCCAGGAGAGCAACCATGCCATCTGGATTCATGTTCTCACCAATGAAAAACTGGTAGTTATTGA
>PVIH01006746.1:0-44758 GCA_004025045.1 Sigmodon hispidus | reverse complement strand
TTTTACTCTTTCTGGCTTATGTTCTTCAAGTTTGCCTTTGAGTGATTTCATGTAATCTTTGATATACTTTTTGTAGGCCTCTTTTGTGAAGCTGGTTTCTTGTAAGCGGTGGTTCATGACAATATCAACACCGGTGACTACTGTGCTTTCAGTACCTTCGCCCTCTGGGCCTTCAGCGGAAGCATTTCCACCAATGAGCGAATCATTGATGTTACCCTCTGTTCTACTGACCATCTTGCCCTCCACCTCCAGGCACAGCCCGTCCGCGATCTCCCGGATCTTGTAGATGTCGGAGAACAGCTCATCATGGCTGATGAGGTCCCGGTAGGTGATCATGGTGACGGCTGGGGACAGCGGCGCTAGCCTGACAGCGCGGAGCGAGCGCGGTGCAGCCAGAGCGGCGCTCGGGGGGAGGGGGGAGCGGGCGGAAAAGCTATCATATGCATTTTTAAGATGAAATTTTTTGCATTTTGGGGGCTGGTGTGATGGCTCAGTGGATAAGACCCTTCTCTATGAAACCTGACATCCTGAGTTCAGTTCCTGGGGTCCACACTGTGGAAAGAGGGAGACAACACCCAAGCATGCTTTCTTCCTGCTTTCAGATGCATCCTCCTCTCACAAATAGGTAAATAAATGTAAACTTTTTTTTTAACAGACCATTTTGGCTGGGATGGTAGTGATAGCTTGCCTGGCTCATAGAAGACACTGGATTCAATCTCTAGCAGCAAAAACGACTGACCATTTAAGTAATTTTGGGGATTTCTTGCCCATCTTTGGTGCTTTGGGCATGGATGTCCACATTGCTTTTCCCTCCTGCCCCTGTGACACTCATGGGAACAAGTATGAGCTTATATCCCATTGATTCAATCTATGCATCCTGCAGCTGGGGATGTAGACCAGCAACACTAAATGACCAAACCATGCCTGTTGTGAGACTATGCTCTTGTATACTGTAAATATTTGTATTGGTTTAATAAAAATACCAATTGGCCAGAAGGCAGGCAGGAAATATAGGTGGGGCTAGCAGATTAAGAGAACTCTGGGAAGAAGAGCAGAGCAGCAGATGCCAGCCAGACACAGAGGAAGGAAGATGAGAATGCTGCACTGAGAAAAGGTACCAAGCCACATGGCAAAACATGGATAAGAATAGTGGGTTAGTTTAAGAGTAAGAGTTAGCAAGTAATGAGCCTGAGCCATAGGCCAAACAGCTTGTAATTAATATAAGCCTTTGTGTGGTTATTTGGGACTAAATGGCTGTGGGACTGGCTGGGCAGGACAGAGACACTGTCTGACTACACACACCAGGGCTCTGCAGAATCAGGATGGACCCTGGCCTCCTGATTATGCTGTTCTCGCCCTACTTCCAATACTTCGGCAGTGCTGGTTCAAGTTTGACCAGAGTGTTATGGAATAATCCCCATCTCCTGGTGCCTGTCATGGATTCCATCAAGAGGAAAACAGTGTGTGTACTCATCTCCCTCAACCCCCTGACTGCTGACATATTTGATCTACAGGCTACATCTTATTTTACTATATCATATTATATCATATCATATCATATCATATCATATCAGGAAGGTACAGCCATCTGGTCTACCTCGAACAATTGAATAGAACAATATTGTAAGAGTCTGGAAGTGTGAATTCAAACCCCAACTCTGCTACTTCCTGGCTGTGTAGCCACAAGCAGATCACATAACCTCCCATTTTTCCACTTATCAAGTAAAGCTGACATTAACCTCACAATGAGGTCACGAGACTTAAATGAGATGAAGTCCTTAGGGCAGTGGCTGTGACAGACAGTAGGGTGTGAATACACACTGTAGTGACCATCTTCTCTTCTTCCTGCTTTCTCTTCCTCTCCTACCCTTCCTGGAGGCTCACACAATCATTTTTGTAATGATGTAAATGCTGGTGTCTTTTTAAAGCACAAACTCATCCCACAGATGTGCCAGTTTCTAAATGACAGATGTTTGAACACTGCCAAGGAACTAGAAAGTATGTGTGTGTGTGCTATTATATGTATGATATGTGTGAGTGTGTTTGTGAGTGTGTGTGCCTGGGTATGTGCACCAGTGCATATTGTGTTATGTTGTATTGTGTTTTGAGACAGGGCCTCTCTACCAAGCTCTGGCTGTTCTGGAACTCACTCTGTAGATCAAGCTGGTCTTGAACTCACAGAGCTGCACTTGCCTCTACCTCCCCAGTGCTAGGATTCCACTGCCCAGCTTGCAGGGATCTTCTTGTTTCTATCTCTGTAGTGCTAGAATCACAGGAGAGCACTATAGTACCTCTCTTTTTTTAAACCAAGGTGCTAGGAATTACAAACACTTCACTAGCCTCCATTCCTGATTTCTTAAATTGTACTTATCATTGCTACCATCCATGTGTGTCTATGAATATGATGTATGAGTAA
The DNA here is from genome assembly GCA_004025045.1 of Sigmodon hispidus. Lineage (NCBI taxonomy): Eukaryota > Metazoa > Chordata > Mammalia > Rodentia > Cricetidae > Sigmodon > Sigmodon hispidus. The sequence goes on along the minus strand of PVIH01006746.1, from coordinate 42,342 downwards.
ATATGGGCATGTACGGGTCACAATGCAGACATAGGAGTCAGAGGAAAACTCTTGGCAGTCAGCTCAGTTCTCCCCTTCTGCTGTGGGTTTCAGGGATTGCTCAACAAGGACTTTTACCTGCCCAACCATCTGTCTGGACCTGGATTATTTAACCACCTCTAAATTCTTTAGCAAGTGGGGAGCCAGAGAGCAGGCAGAGCCACACACTGCTGAGGGCCTGCCTGGTGTTCTGTAGTTCAGGAGAAGAATTATGACCCCATTTCACAGCTGAGAAAACTGAGGCATAGAGAACAGAAGATTTGGCCAAGGTCACAGACAGAGAAAGAGATGGAGGGTCATCTCTGAAACTTGCGGCCTTTGGTTTTAAAACACATTCTTGTTCCACTGAGATGTCCTGTTTCGCTGTCTGAAGCAGTGTGATTCTAGTGTCACTTGGGAAGGGCAGAGTGTAGGGAAGGATGGTTTGGGGGAAAGGGTGGTTTAAGGTCACAAGTGTCCACAAATCAACTCTTAAACAAACCTGGAAGACCTGACTACTAGCTATAACAATTCTCCTCCTTGCTCTGGAATACCTGTTTGCTTTCCCCATAAGAGCATGCACTGGATGCATCTCCATGAGGGAAGTCATTTTTATGTGACACTTGGAAGATTCCATCTCTGAAGCAGGTAATAGCACTCTGAAGGCAGAGCCAGTAAGCTAAGCAGAACAGAAGGACTCTGGTGAAGCTGTGTCTCCATCTCCCAGGAAGGGTGCGGAGACAGCCCAACTGAGGAAGAAGAAACTTCAGTCTGGCTGCATCAGCCAAACTGGAGCCCCAGAAAGAGACAGAGTTGCCAAGCAGGGGGCCAGGCAGGATGTCAAGGAACCAGCAGCAGGATGGAAACCAAGTCTGGAGGAGGCAGTTACTGGAGCTAAGAATCCAGAAACTCATCACAAAGATGATGCATTTTGTGTGTATGTGTTGTGTGCGTGCGTGCGTGCGTGCGTGCGTGTGTGTGTGTGTGTGCGCGCGCGCGTGCGCGCGCGCGCGCGCATGTGCACATATGCGTGTGTGTGGCCCTTAGGTCCTCTAGCCCAAGGAACCTGGTCCAAGCTCAGACCAAGGGTCTAGAACATTCAGGATGGTGGCCTTACAGACACAGGGATGATGCAGGATAGGCTAGGGATGACCTTCATCAATGTCACAAGAACTCCACTCGGAGACAAGAAGCCAAGATTGCCTCTCCCCATCTGTCTTGTGAGTCCAAAAGTTCTGTCAGAGCGACCAAGTCACAGGCAACGTGTTCTCAATCCTTTCCTCTCTAGCCACAAAGAGACAACGGAACAGGGAAATAATTAGAAAATAAGAGCAGAGGTGGGGGTGGGGTGGAGGAGAGATTTCCAGAGGGGAGCGAGGATGCGGCTTGGAGTGGTTAGCTGGAGATAACCAACAGATGCGATCCTGCAGATAAGCGTAGCAACTTAGATAAATCTCAGGCTTTGGAACTGGTCGCCTGCATCCCCTCTCCTCCTGTCTGCCTTTTTTCAATTTTATCTCCGAGCCAAGGGAGGGGAGGGGAGGGCAGGGGGCTCAGAGGGGTGAGGCGGCAGGAGAGGAGGGCAGGGAGGGGGCCAACTTCATCTTCGGGGGGGACTTCGGTTTTTCTTTTTAATGTGTTTTTCCCAGAAGGTGGGAAAATGCCAGCACACACCCGGAGAGCTAGAAGGCGGCCTATGTTTTTTAAAAAGCGGCGGACAAAAAAATCAAAATATTTGAAAATGTATTTCATGGTAATTATGTCATATTTCATGGGCTGGTGCCACTACTGAAAGGGAGGCTGAATGCCTTAATTTGTATAGAAATTGTAATCATTTGTTCATTTCAAGGTGAAAATTGCATTTTTTAATTTAAATTGTATCCTGCGTGATGGTCTATTATCTAGTAAAATTGTCCCCATGTATGAATGGCACCGATGCAGCTGCAATGCTTGTCACAAATCCACTTATATTCATAAAAAGCAGGTGGACATCTCGGGGAAATGGAAGCCCTGTATGTGCGTGTGCATGTGGAAGTGTGTGCACGCTGTGGCCCCTCTTACTCGCTGGCTCCCATCTCCCCCACCCTGCCCCCACCTCTACCTTGCACATCTGGCTGTGCTGATGTGCTCATCAGAGGACAAGTAGTTACCATAGAAGACAAAATCCCGCCTAGTACCTCAGCCCAGTTATCGGGCCTGGCAAGTGGCCGACTCTAGAGCCCACTCACTGTGTGTTCAACTTGGAGCTTTCTGTACCTTGCTTTCTTTTCTGGGCTGATATGGTAAAGAGCCAAGCTCCAAAGCACAAATCCTTCAACCTGATTTCCATTGCCATTGGCTAGCTGTGGGATCCACATACAATGCCTTTGCTCTGTGAATGCACCCTACATGTGCATGTGTGTACCTGCAATGTATGTAGGTGTGTATTTGCACATGCACATGTATGCACATTTGTGGAAGACAGAGGTAGAAATCTTTAGTTGCTCTCTACTATTGTAAGTTTTAATTAATTGTGTGTGTGCACAAGCATATGTGAGCAGGTGTATGTGTGTGTGTGTATGCAGGATGTGTATTGCACAGGCACAGGTGTGCACGGTGATGTGTATGTATGTACAGCTGTGTGTAGGTGTGCTCATGCTCACATGTGGAACTTCTAGATGTAATGTATGCTCCCTTCTGCTGCCTTGTGGGATCTGGGTACCAAACTCAGGTTGTTAGTCCTGTCTACAAGCCTCTACCTGCTGGGCCATCTCCCCAGCCTTTTCACCTTATTTTTTGATACACAGTCTCTCACTGAATCTGTGCACAATTTGGTTAGAGTAGTTTGCTAGTGAGCTCAAGGATCCCAGATCACAGCACCACACCCCACTTTCACACAGGTGCTGTAGATCTGAGCTCAGGTTCTCATGCTCGAGACTGAGTCACCTCCCCAGACTTCTCAACTTCTTAATGACTCACTTTCTTTAAAAGTAGTGACAATAAAATTTATATACATACATTCCTCCTGCCACCGCCATACAGCCAGACAGCATTTTTTTAACTGATGGAAAATAAGCCACACCCACATGGTGGCTCACAACTGCCTATCACTCTAGGTCCAAGGGCTCCATCAACCTCTTCTGCCTTCTACAGGCCCTTCATGTGGTTCACATACATGCAGATAAAACACTCATACACATGGGGAAAAAAAACAACTAGAAGAAGAAAATATTGCTGGCCCATAGCTCGCTCCAGGGCCTCTGAGGGCTGCTCTTCTAGAGTGGTAAAGGTGAACAATAGCAACAAGATGGCCTGGTCCACAAAACCTACAATATTTACTACCTGGCTCCTCAGGAAGAATTTGCCAGCCCTTGAAATAATGCAAGCAAAGGCTGAGACAAGAGCCAGTCTTTCATGTAAAAGGGTTTGAGAGTCAGAACAAAAACCAACCTTGCAGGGTGATTTGGCAGGTACCACCAGTCAGTTAATTCACAGCTTTCCTCACTATTCATCAAAGGTTCAGAAAATTTCTCTCAAGATTAGGATGTTTAATTCTGTGGCATTTATCTATTCAAGGATGCCAGATGTATTCTGGACCAAGAGGTACACTTATCTACTCTGGGCTTCAGCTCCCACCTGCAAAATGGGTCCCTACCAGCAGAAGTGACCAAAAATGTCCCAGTGTTACCACCATGTTCTTGGTGATGAAGATGGTGAAGATGTTGGTGGTAGTGGTAATGGTGAAGTATGTTGTAAGAAGTTTCTGTCCCTGCCTATTCCTGAGGTCCAGACATGCAATCCCAAATACTCACACAAAGGCTCATATTAATTATAAACTGTTTGGCCTAGGGCTCAGGCATACTACTTGCTAACTCTTGCTCTTAGACTAACCCATGATTCTTATCTTATTTAGCCATGTGGCTTGGCACCTTTTCTCAGAGCAGCATTTCAATCATCTTTCCTCTGTGTCTCCTGGTGTTTGCCTTTGTTCTTCCACTTCCCAGAATTCTCCTAGTCTAGTTGCCCCCCCTATACTTCAGTCTAGCTACTTGACCAATCACCGTTTTATTAAACCAATATTTACAATGACAAATATTTACAATGTGCAAAAGCACAATCCCACAGCATTTCCCCTTTTTTTCTTTTTAAAACAGGAACCCCAAACCTAATCTTCTTTGCATAGTATTTTTCCAGATCATTATAACAACTTGTAACCAACACTATAGACAAAGACAAATATTCATAATCCATTTTTTGGGGAATGTGAGAGTAGTTCTTTAGACTACTTCCTGCTGATTGGGGGTGCCTTTGGTAATCTTATGGGGATCCAAAGAAAATTCAGGATTATGGTGAGCTCAGAGTAGAGTAGTCTGTGAAGCTGTATCATTTCAGCCAGCAGACTTGAAGCTGTTCTGAATTCAGAACTCAGAGGAAACTTCAACAGAGGTGCTCTGAAACATTGGATCAGCTGGGCCACTCATTTCCATTGGAATACTTTTTCAGGGATCTTCCTCTATCCAACCTGGTTTTTCTTAACCCAGAATAAATCCATAGCCTCTTATTTTCTGTGGAAATAAAAAGAAAACCTCTTATCTAAAATAATATATCTTTTGATTTCAATTTTGAAGTCATGGTATTTACAACATATATAGGTTGGATTAATCCAGCAATATTTATAATCAAATGTCTTTCAACAGTTCTTGCTACTTCCTTTGCAGCCAAAAAACTCCAAACAATACAGTAATATCACTCCGTGTATATTCCATCTTTATGTGGCTTATTTTTTTACTCTTTCTTTTTTAAGAACTTTCTCTATCTTTTTCTTCTGTCTTCCAAGCCTATGTATATTTTTAAACACACAGTAAACCCTTTAGAGAGTGTGTGTGTGTGTGTGTGTGTGTGTGTGTGTGTATGTGTGTGTGTATGTGTGTGTGTGTGAATCTATCTTTATTGTGTATCTCTTATCTTTTTCTGACTACACCTTTAATCTGATAAACCTGGCTAGGATTAAAGGCTTGGCTAGGGAGGCTGGCTGGTTCCACCCAGCTCCTTAGTCAAGATTCATAGAGAGTTTAGCTTTTTAGCAGAGGTACTAGTAGGAGCCACATTTACTACCTCAACTCTGGGGAATTTTAGCGCCCAAGTAGAGCACTGTCACCCACTGCTCACAAACTCCATTTAAGTATTTGACAGTAGGGCATCTTAAAAGAGCCACTTTTTTTTTTTTTTTTTTTTTTTTTTTTACTGCTAAGGCTGAATCAGGAACCATCTCTTAAAGGAGCCAAGCCTCTGCTTGCTGCCAGCAAACAGAGCCCTACAAGAAAATGTTACTACCAAGAAATTGTCTTTGACTTTGTTCTCTTTTTGTCTATTAGAAAATAAACCTTAAGTCCATCATATGCAACTCATGCTTATACCAAGGCTCTTGGGAGATTTCGGAAACCAGTATTCTTGCAGCTTGAGCTGCATGCCACAGTCCAACATTTTGTAGCTCAAGCTGATAGGCCACACCATAGAATCTCTATACCATGGCCCACTTGGGAGACACAACTTGGAAGCTGGTTTTGGCTGGCTCCATTTCTGTGTTCTAGAGCCCTTCTGAAGCTTTCTCAGGCTTTATGTGAGTGTATGTATCCCATATTGGATTGTCATTTGTAGTTGAAGTTTCTGGTCCAGCCTGAGCCTGAGGTCCAAACCTGCAGTCCCAAATAATCACACAAAGGCTTATGTTAATTACAAGCTGATTGGCCTATGGCTCAGGCTTACTACTTGCTAACTCTTACTCTTAAACTAACCCATGATTCTTATTATCTTTTCTCAGAGGAGCATTCTAGTCTTCTTTCCTCTGATGTCTCCCTTTGCTCTTCTACTTCTCAGAATTTTCCCAGTCTGCTAGTCCCACCCATTCTTCCTGTCTAGCTGTTTGACCAATCAGCATTTTATTAAACCAATATTTACAATGACAAATATTTACAGTGTACAAAAGCACAATCCCACAGCCGTATTAGTTACTGTTCTATTGCTGTGAGGAGACACCATGACCAAGGCTATTTATTTTTTTAAAAAATTAATTGAGGACTGGCTTACAGTTAGTGAGGGTTAGTCCATTATCATCATGGTGGGAAGTGTGGCAGCAGGCAGGAAGACATGGTGCTGAAACAGTAACTGAGATCTCACTGATTTTCAGGCAGTAGGCTGAGAGAGTCACTGAGCCTGGTGTGGGCTTTTGAAACCTCAAAGTCCACCCCCAGTAACACACCTTCTCCAAAAAGGCCACGCCTCCTAATCCTTCCCAAACAGTTCCACCAACTGGGGGCCAAGCAGTCAAGTATATGAGCCTATGGGAGCCATCCTCACTCAGACCACCACAGATGGTGATGATAGTGGTGATGGTAGGGATAGGGATGATCTCAAGTAAACTTAAAATACTAGCTAAATGCCTCATATCCCCTCCTTTCCTCCTGTAGGCTTGTCTCCATATAGCAAGCACTCTTTTTCTAGCATAAATAAGATTGCATTCACCTCTAAAGACCTTTAAGACTGTCCCACATTCTTAGAATAAAACAGTCTCCCTCCATGTCACCCTTCTAGGCTTTCACTACACATGAGTGACTGATGGATGGAATGAGTGAGTGTGCAGGGAAGAGTCTAGTCTTAGTATTATGAGATTTGTTTCCATCCCTGGCTATTATGAGTCACTGGATGAGACTTTTGTGCTGTTGGGGCCTTTGAACTCAGTATTTGTTGAATTACTTTCATGGTGTTCTGTGATGTAGGTCATGGCATAGACATTTTTACAGATGAGTAGATGTCTATATGGAGTGAATCCCAGGCCAGGGCTGCTTAGTAGCAAATAAGATAACCATGGCAGAGCAGTGGCCCTACCCAGTTCTAAAGTCACTCAATCCTAGACCTCTTCCTTGTTCCCAGGTTGGGCTCATAGTATGTTCACTTGCTGGGACACACCAACACTGGATGCCATGGCTCCACTAGACACTCGGGACCTTGTTCTGCAGAACTATCTTTCATTCCTATTCCTAGGCTGACTGGCCAGACTGGAAGAAGACACAGTGTACGACAAAGTGTGCCTGATGGAAAGCAGGTGCCCTGCCACACCCAGATGTCTCTAGAAAGAACTAGGTCAACTCTGGTCAAGTGGAGAAATTCCATGATATTGATGGGTCTTAACAGAGACATGGCTCTGTCAAGCTCATAGGCCCACAACCTATGTGATGGAGCCAATTCCTTTCTACCTTCCTTAAAACATAATCTCAGCATTAGCACTCATACTTTGGGTCAGATAATTCTGTGTTATAGGGGTCATCCTGGCTTTTTTTGCCCACTCATTAATATCCCTGGATTCTACTTGCATTTTTTGTTTTATATTTTGGTAGGCAAAATATTAACTCTGTGTAGACTATAAAAAGTAACAACTACACATGTTAATTGTACAGATGGATTTTTTTATACCCATATTTTGTTTTGTTTTTGTTTTTTGAAACAGGATTTCTCTATGTAACAGACCTAGCTGTCCTGGAACTCACCCTGTAGACCAGGCTGGCTTTGAACTCACAAAGATCTATCTGCTTCCTGAGTTCTGGGATTAAAGGCATGTGCCACTACACCCAGCCCTTACACTCATTCTAAAAAATAATTTTAAAAATTATCAAGTGACGCTGAGCAAAGTACAACAAGAACCATGTATAACTTTGATAACAAACCTATTACTACTAATAAAAATACATTTTAAAAATAAAAAATAATGGTCTGGTTAGATGACTCATGGTTAAAAGAACTGTGACATAAGGCTGAAGACCTGAGTTCAAGTCTCAGAATTCACACAAAGGTGGGAGGCGAGATCCACATCCACAAAGTTGCCCTCTGACCTCCAACTGTGTACCGTGGAGTACATATCCCCTCAGTAATAGTAAAAGCAAAATTTAGAAATATCTTGCCAGGTAGTGGAGGCTCACAACTTTAGTACCAGAACTTGGGAGGCAGAGGCAAGTGGACCTCTGTGAGTTCAAAGCCAGCCTGGACTACAGAGTGAGTTCTAGGACAGGACAAGTAAGGCTTTATGGAGAAACTGTGTCTTGAGAAACTAAAACCAAAATAAAAATAAAAGAAAGAAAAAGAAAATATTTTAAAGTATAAAATAAAGCAAAGATAAACTAAAATATATTGAAATAACTTAAGGACTAGGGCTGTGGCTTAGGGGCTCTTGCCTAGTATACATGAGGCCCTGCATTAGATCCCTAGTACCTAAAGAAACAAACAAAAGTAACACAAAAATCACAAAACATAAGAACAACCCAAAATGAGGAAACAAAGATACAAGCAAAAGCAAGTTACAGACAAAAATTGTGATAGACCTAAATCCAATTCTGTTAGTTATTTTAGCAAATGTAAAAGGCCTAAACAGACCTTACAGGGCAGAGATTGTCAGGACTGGACAGAAGTGCCATAAGAAATCTGTGGAGTAACTAATTACATTTTAGAAAGTTTCCTAGAGTGTGTACTGTCTAGCTCTTTGGAATATGTTGATCTAGTTTTTTAAAGTTATTTTTATTTTATGTATATGAATGTTTGCCTTCATGTATATATGTGCATCATGTGCATGCAGTGCTCACAGAGGCCAGAAGAGGGTGCCAGATCTTCTGGAGCTGGCAAATAGACAGTTGTGAGCATTGATGTGGGTGCTGGAACTAAACCCTGGTCCTCTGGAAGAGCAGACATTGATATTAAGTGCTGAGCCATCTCTCCAGCCCCACTGATCCAGTTTTAATGAATTTGTGTTCTATGTGACTTTCTTGGTGGCATGACTTTCCATCTCTGGTGATTCCTAAATGACCCTCAAAACAAGGGAAGCTCTTAAGGAAGATATTTACAACTTGTTTTATTCTCTCTTCTCACCTTCTACCTGGAGACCTTTATGACAAACAAGTCCTCACAACACATCTTTGCATACTTCGGAGGTTTATTTTTGAGTTGTCATTTTTATCACAGTGTAGCCTCTTTTGGAAGACACTGGGGAGAACTGACTTGTAATATTGGACCCTTCATGTCCATGTCTCTTCTCTCCATTGATATCAATGCTTGTGTAGCAACTCATCAGGGTTCTGGGAAGCCCCTGGCTCATCCTTATATAGATAGTGTAAATTCTGCATTAATAGGTCATGTGATCAGTAAGTTTGTGAAACATAATCATAAAAAAGTTCTGTGACCTTGGAGGTGGATGCCATCATTAAGTATTCTTTATAGAGAGAAATGGAGTCCTCAGGGAAAGCTGGACAGCTTGCACGCAATTAGTCAGCGGCACTCCCTAGGTTGAAATGTTCCTAGGCTGACTTCAGAGTAGCTTTCTGAAAACAATTGACCATTAGTGCGTAGAAGGCATCTGGCATAGCATGATCCTGGTCTTCACGGTGCAGGCAGCCAACATGGACTATCAGCCTAGCTTACTAAAGAAGGGGGGGTGTAAAGGGTAAGGAGGGTGTGGTCCAGTACAAGCTCTTGGGGAAGCCAGTCTCTTCTATCCAGAACCTTACCTAAGCCCTGTACCTGGGATATTCCTGTGGACACACTCATGTCTCAGGCTCTTCCTGATGACCCAACTTATCCTGACTCAGATGATCTGATCTTTGGTCCTCACTCCTCCATGATTCTGATGTCCTCTCTTGGCCTAGACATCTGCCATGAGTCAGTTAGATAGGGCTGTGGAAAGGGGTATCCAGAGTTTCAACCTCTTGGGAAATAACTGTTGGCGTCTAACTCTCTGCCCATGGGAGTGAAAGAGGTCAGCTCAGACATTGTGCAATTTTGCTATGTTTCTTGAACAACACACATCAGGACAGAATTGAGACTCTGTCTCTCTCCTTGCCCCAAGATGGGTGGGAAGTACATCTCCTACCCTTTGACTTTGAGATTGGCAATGAGACTTGCCTTGGTCATGAGATATCTGGGAACATGGAGTAAGAAATGGGAAATAAATTGAAATAAGTGTACCCCCAATTACACAGGATCTTTGGTGCTTTCTAATGATGCTCTGCTGCCAAGTTTTATGTCAGCTTGACACAAGCTAAAATTATCTGTGAAGAATGAACCACAATTGAGAAAATGTCTCCATAAGACTGATCTATAGGTATCATCTTTTTTTTTTTTTTTTTTTTTTTTAAATTTATTTATTTATTTGCCTTGGTGTTTGCCTGGAACTGGAACTACAGACAGTTGTTAGCTGCCATGTGGGTGCTGGAAATCGAACCCGGGTCCTTTGGAAGAGCAGACGGTGCTCTTAACCACTGAGCCATCTCTCCAGCCCCTATAGGTATCATCTTAATGATTAATGTGGGAGGACCCATCCCATAATGGATAATGCCACCCCTAAGCAGGTGGTCCTGAGTTGTATAAAAAAGCAAGAAGAAGGGCTGGAGAGATGGCTCAGAGGTTAAGAGCAGTGGCTACTCTTCCAGAGGTCCTGAGCTCAATTCCCAGCAACTACATGATGGCTCACAACCATCTTTAATGAGATCTGGTGCCCTCTTCTGGCATGCAAGCATACATGCAGACAGAACACTGCATATATAACTAATAAATAATTTTTTTTAAAGAAAGCAAGCAAGCATGCAGAGCAAGCCAGTAAGCAGCACTCTTCCATGGCTTCTGTGTAAGTTCCTGTCTCAAGGTTCTTGCTCTGAGCTCCTATCCTGACTTCCTTAGATGATGGACTATACGCTTATGATGAAATAACACCTCCAGTAATAGCAAGAACCTGGAAACAACTGAAGAATGGATTAACAAACTGTTAAAACTCCATCTACACAATGGAGTACTACTCAGCAGTAAAAAAAAATCCTAAAATTTGCAGGCAAATGGATGGATTTGGAGAATATCCTCCTATATGAGGTATCACAAACCCAGAAAGATAAGCAAGGGGTGTACTCACTCATTAGTGGACTCTAAACAAAAAAAGCAAAAAGCAAAACATGTCCAAGCTGCAAACCACAAACTCTGAACAGCTTGGGATCTAAAACACCTTGGACTGGCACCTTGGATCTCACTCCCTCCAGAGGAACTCCTGACCCAGTCTTGATGATGGGGAGAGGGAAGTGGATCTCCCAGGAGTGGATGCTGAACTAAGCCATATTGGGACCTTGGGACCTCCTGCCATTGCTGGGGAGATCAAGAGATGTGGAGAAGAGAGAGTGACTGGAAGGCGTGGGAGGGGGAAGGGAGCTTGAACAAGGATAAAAAAATATGACCTTATTCATAATAAAAAATTAAAAGATTTTAATGCCCTTAGCCACCAGGAAATGCAAATTAAAACTACATTGTAATTTTATCTTACTTCAGTCATAACAACCAAAGTCAATAAAACAAATGATAACACATTGTAGTGGGAGTATGTTCTGTTGCATTGTAAATAATTGTCCCACCTACTGGCTTAATAAAAACACTGATTGGCTGAAGGCAGACAGGAACTGTGGGCAGGGCTACCAGACTAAGAAAACTCTGGGAACAGGAAGGGCAAAGAAACTCCAGCAGAGAGTCCACAAGAGACACCAGCAGATGCAGAGAAAAGAAGACAACCATGCTGCTCTGAGAAAAGGTATCAAGTCACATGTCTAAACAGGTTAATAAAAGTAGATTGAGCTAAGATGAAAGAGCTAGCTAGCAACATGTCTGAGCCATAGGTCAATCAGCATAAAATTAATACAAGCTTCTGTGCATTTCTTTGGAACTTTGGGACTGCTGGTTCAGATCTGGGGGCTAGTTCAGGTCAGAAACTTATTACCACACATGTTGGTGGGGATGCTGAGAAAGAGGACACCCATGTTTATGGGAGGGCTAACTGGTACAGCCACTATGGAAATCAGTGTGTGCATTTAGTAGATTTGGAGTTTCTGATCTCATATTGAAGTTTTTGATTCATTTTGAAAAAAAAAAAAAAAAAGAAAGAAAGAACACCTCCACATCTCACACAAATTGCTTTTGGTCAAGGTATTTTAATATAGCAAGAGAAGCAATAACTAAGATAACGGCCACTTCACAGGCCCCAGAACAAACATAGTAAGACCTGCAGGTTCTAGTCTCTCCTGTCCCTCTGTGAGAGTTTCCATTATTACACAGTTAGGTACTCAGACAGCACTCACTGAGCATCTCATAAGATATGAGCTCAGCAGAATTGGGTCCCTGGCTGAGGATCCAGACTGGGTGGCCAAGCATTGGCATGGGCCTTGGTCTCATATGAAGGTTCCACAGGGAAGGAACTTCCTTGCTGTTGTACAGGTGATTCTCATCTTGTAGAGATAGCCACTTCTATCCATGTGACCTCTCGCTGGTACGTTTCTTTGTAGCTGGTAGGGAAATCTCTCTTTAGCCCACCATGAGGGAGACCTACGGGATCTTGAGAGCGACTTTCATTGTGTGCGTTCATGTGTGTGCATGTTCTTGTATTTGAGTGCACATACAGGCACACAGGTGAGTACATATATGCAGACCTAGAGGACAGCCTTGGTGTCATACTTCATATACTGTCCACCACTTTTTGAGACAGTCTGTCACCAGGATCTGGGACTCACCAAATGTGTATTAATTACTTTTCTGTTGCTGTGCTAAAATACCCTGGCAAAAGGCAAGTCAGAGAAGGAAAGATTGGTTCTGGAGGGCAGTCTCATTTCCCCTTCAAGCCAGGAACAGAAGCAGACAGTTTCCTAAGTCTCTTTTTGTCAGTTATTGGGTCACAGTGGACAGAAAAGCAAACAGAAGAGCATCTATGTCTTTGTATTGCTGGGGATTGGAGCCAAGGCTGGGCACATGCTAGACAAACGCTCTACCATTGGCCACACTCAAGCCATGTTTCTTTAAAGCCATCTTGCTTCACAGCCCATCTCACCATGTTGTTATGAGGCAGGAAGCCCTTACCAGGTGCAGAGCAGATGTAGCTCAGTACTCTTGGCCTTCCCAGCCTTCAGAACCACGAGCCAAATCAATGTCCACTCTTCTTAAATTTTTTATACCTTTTTTATTATTGCATGTGTGCATGATATATGTGTAGGTGTATGTGCCACAGTATGAGCGTGGAGGTCAGAGGATAACTTTGTAGAGCGGGTTCATGCCTTCCTAGAGACTGGGATCAAACTCGGGTGTGACCAGGTGTGATCAGGTGTGGCTAGGTGTGACCAGGTGTGGCTAGGTATGAGCAGGTGTGACCAGGTATGACCAGGTGTGATCAGGAATCGTCTTTACTGGTCAAGCCCTCCTGATAGCCATCTCACTCTATAAATTCACCATCTGGAGTATTTTGTTATAGCAACAGAAATAGGACTAAGAGTCTAGGTTGTAAATAGTACCAAGGGACAACCCCCCCTCCACACCCACACTGCAAGCTGTTGGTACTTGAATCCAGCAAACCATGTTGTTGTTGGCTATAATTCTGATACAGAAGGGCAGGCTTTATTTCTGCCTCAGTGGTAGGACAGCTGAGGGAAAGTGACCTGCCTTTGGTCCCACAGAAGGGACTTGGGTCCAAGGGTGAGGCCTGACTAAAGGAACATATTTCAATTCTTTGAGAGGAGGCAACAGAGGTGGTGGAGATTTGAACACACTCCCTGAAGCTTCCAAAAAGTTAGATCCACTCACAACAGCAGCAAAGTAAATCTCTGCGCAGGGTGGGTCACAGAGCCTGGGGAGGGGAGCGTATGGAGTACTTAGGAAGTTCTTAGAAGACTGGTGTGGAGGTCTGAAAGGAAATGCCCCCCCAAAGGGAGCAGCACTATTAAGGGCTGTGGCTTTGTTGGAGTAGGTGTGGCCTTGTTGAAAGAAGTGTGTCACTGTGGGAGTGGGTTGTGAGGTCTCCTATGCTCAAGGTACACTCAGTGACACAGTTCACTTCCTGTTGCGTGTGGGTCAAGATGTAGGGCTCTCAGTTCTTCCTCCAGCACCATGTCTGCCTGCATGGCGCCATGTTGCACCATAATAAGAATGGAATAAACCTCTGAAAATGTAAGACACGCCAACTAAAGAGTTTTCGTCATCATAGTGTCTCTTCACGGCAATAGAAATCCTAAGACAGCCAGACACACAACAGTTGGGAGTGGGCGAGTGTCTGTCTGGGTATCCTTCCCACCTCAGAGGTCCCATGGGTCTGCTGTCCCATGAGTCTGCTGTCTAAGCAACCTCTTGTCCCCTGTTAGTCAGTTTCATCCAAGGCTTGGAAGTGAATTCACCCTAAGGTGAGTGTGGCCAGGGAGACCACCCAGACCTCTGTCTTATGTGGCATGATCACTAAAATAGCTGATAGACATAGCTATCTGTCCAATGTCTACCTCTTCTTTTTCTTTGTACATGGAAATATGCCAGGTGGTAGTGTGTCTCTTGAACACCATGCAGTTTTACATGGGACACAGACAAAGAATGTCAGGAAAAGGATGCACACTAGGAATGCTTCCTAGGAGTGGTCGAGGGAGCTCTCTGGGTCATGGAGGGCAAGGCCCGTGCCTTGGTATCTCACACTTCTGTTCTTTTTCTTGTCCCTGAAGACTGAAAATTCTGAGCTGTATCAGCATGCTGTAAGGTGCCTTCAAGCCCAGTCTTGGGCTCAGAGGGTCTCCATGGTAACCTGGAAGGTTCTTAGAAGTCATCTATTCTCATTTCTAAAACTCACAGAGATACAGCCTGTGGGGGACGGGGGTCCTCAGGCCTACAGCCGGTTTTATGCAGAGCTGAGGGTAGAACTTGTGGAGACCTTGACTATTCCCAAATGTTCTTAACTGAGGGTTAAGGGTGCTTGTTGGTTGTGGTTGAGAGGAACAGTTATAACATTAAAGGTATGTGTATGGGGCTTGGCACACACAAGAATTCTATAGAGAAGGTACTAGGCAGCTTCCAACTCATCTCAGGTCCAGAGCATACTCAGCCTTCTTCCAAGTCCTGGGGAGCTTGAACTTGGCTAGATAGGATCAGGTCAACAGGAGTGACTGACCTGTGCCCCCTTCTCATTTCTAACTCCCACATAATCCCTTTCTGTTCAGAGCTTCATCCAAGGAAAGCAGTATCTTGGGGCAGCATAGATTCCCTAGATATTTAGTCAGAGAGCAGCATACATGCTACATATGGTTGTGCTCTCAAGAAAACAGGTGCCTCTGAGTTCTGTCCTAGACAGAGTGAGAGGCACCAAAGGTGCTCAGCTCAGCATTTGCTCAGAGTCCCCCCATTCTCTGCCTCTGGGCTGCTCCCCTAAGCCCACATAGTCAAGCTCCCCAGAGCCACACTTCTATTGATCTGTATCCATTGGAGTTGATACTTATTAATAATACCCAAGAGGCACACACAGCATTCTATCAGCTGCTTCATTCTGAGTGAGGTTCACTTGCTATGGGAGTATATACCCCACTCCTGGTACTAAAGGAGATATGACTGTGTGACAAGTTGAAAGGGGTGAATTTGTGATGCTAATTCTTGATTGTTATATGGACCATATTTGGAATTAACTAAAGCCCAAGTAGCTGGGTATAACTCTAATAGAATTTTTCTTGATTGGTTTATTTGAATTGGTAAGACCCACCCCAAATCTTGATCTTTTTTGGTGAGAAGATTCACCTTTAATCTGGACTACATCTTCAGGTAGCTGTCTATATAAAGGACATGGAAGTAGGGAGCGTTTTCTCCCCCCCCCCCACTCTTGCTGGCAAGTTCATGCCTTCTAAAATGGCATTGGAGCCCATTTCTTCAGGATTCCAGCATATACTGAAGTCCAGCTGAAATATCCAGCCTCAAGGATTCTCTACTACTGAATTCTCGAACTTTCCATTGGGACTTCTGAGTAGCATTGTTGGAATAGTCGGACTTGTAAGTCATTCTAATAAATCATATATATATGTATATACCTATATACATATATATACACCATCAGTTGTTTTTATAGCAAACCCACCAATACAGATCACAAGAGAAGCAGTTGCATACCAACCTATTGTATGCCCAGATATCCTGGTCCCCAGCTACAGGATGAAAGTGGATTGAGGATACAGAGCCTTCACAATTTTTTTTTTTAATTTCTTTTAATGTATAACAGTTACGCCTGAGTTACAGAGGCAGCGCTTACAAGCAGCAGGTAGTTAAAGCAAATACCAGTTTGTCTTTCTAGTCTACTACTCCATATAGCTGAATAAATTATGGTGCGATTATATTTAGACACCCGCCCACACGCTCATGTCCCACTCACACCCCTCATGCACACACACTCACTTCCCGTGGAGGAAAATGGCTGAGTCAAACGCTGAAGTAACAACTTGCAGTTACTAGAAAGGAGGAATGTTCTCCAGCAGTATGGGTATTTTCCCAGTAGGGGCTTCCCAAGTCGACGTAGACAGATGCAACATTAAATGCATGGGTGTCTTGAAGCATTTCAACTTGGCAGCCCAAGTACCCCCATTTGGTCTTAGCTTGGTGCGTCTGCAGGAGGTGAGGATGTTTGTGTACCCTAAAAAGTGTCTGATAGGGAGAGATGTGTCCAGGAGCCTGGGGAGAACGCCAGTGTCATAGAGGATCTATACAAAGTCTTCCTAGTTGGCAACTGTGGAAACCCTCAGCAAAGCCCAGCTCCACCTTCTAGAATAGTCTACCAGTTCCATACAAAACAATACTGGACCTCAGTGGAGCATGCCAATCCAGGCTCTGTCCTCGACCACAGCCAACATTACTGCAAAACTGCCCTCCTCTCTTCTCCCTAGGCAGCCCCTCCCCCGTTCTCTCCTTCTACTTTCTTGCTTTCCAATTTCTGTTTCCTCTGCTCCTTCCTGGTCCCCCTAAAAAAGGGCAAAGGTAAACTGAGTACAAAACAAGGGAACAGAAGTTTGGCCCTTACCACCATGACTTCCATCCATAGCAAGAGAGAAATTTTTACTTTATTGTTGTTTTTATTTTTTGTCATCACCCCCTGAATTGAGGGGATGCCGACAAAAAAAATAATAAAATGAAAATGAAGGAACCCAAGAAAGACTGAAATACATAATCCAAAACACAGAATGAACAAACCCTACAGATGGTCCCTGGTACTAGCACGACACACACTGTTGGGTTTCTTTCCTTTCCTTTTTTTTTTTTTAAGTATATAGATTTATATATAAAAAGCCAATGTTCTATAAACAACAGCACAACACCACAGTTTCAACTAACGTACAGTGAGTTCAGAGAGGCCTCCACGGAACCAGTAGTTACTTGAGGTGACATGGAGGGTGCCCCTCTTACCTTGCTATTGACTCTATATACAGGATGAGGGGTGTTTCTGGTCTGGCCTGGCTAATTGGAAGTCAGGTCTCCTAGGCTGTGCTCAGCCCCAAAGGGACAGAGGCCTGGTGCCTCTCATCTAACCGACATCACCTCTCTGGTGAAGCTGCGAGTGACCCAAACAAGGCTGAGTTTTACAGACCAAGGTGAACAGGTACACAAAAACAGGAGATGCTGGGGAAATCTGTTGGGGGTCAAAGGCCCCTCGGAACACAAGTCCGGTTTTATACCAAGAGGGCAGCTTGGGGAATGTTCAGAGGCATTGAATGGAATGGGAAGTCATTTTGCTTCCTCCCAAGCAGATCTTGGTTGTGTTTACCCTAGTGGGTAAATCATTCTAATTGGTCCAAGCATTGGAATGTCGTTCCCTGGGCTGGGGGTGGGCCCTGTGGATGTCACCATCTTGAAGTCCCTGATCCTGAATCATACCAGGTGGAGGGAGATTCAAATGCATCCAGAGCCAGACCTCCAGGGAGCAAGGAATGTGGAGGAAGATGCATTTGGTCTTCTGAGAAGAGTCCTTGCTGCAGTGAGGACTGCAAAACAGGAGACTGGGTTTCCAAGGATCAATGTGGTTTTTCTCTTGTCCACACCTTGAAGAGCCCAGAAATCTCATCTCTTGAAACCTGGAATGAGCTGATGGGCCCCGGATGTCTGGTGTTTGATGCTACTGGAGAGTCATTTTGTTCCCAATTGTTAATAGATGCTTCTAAACCACAGATACAAGTCCCCTAGTCATGGTCCAGGACAGGCTTCAGATGATGGGTCTAAAGATCAGGAATGCACATTGACCACATGTTCATGTAGACAAGTATCTGAGTGTCTTGCCGGTCCAGCTCTCAGGCAGAAGGAAATCCATTGGGGCTCCTGAGCAGAAGCCACTCTTTCTGGGAATGTCTTGCTGGCTGAGGGCAGTAAGCATGGATTTGGGCCAGCATGTGGCCTCATGTGTACAGGTAGGGACAAGCCATCAGGCCCGGTGTTCGTATGTGGTGCCGTGGTATCCTAGCACTTGATGAAGGTGGTCCGCGAATAGATTATAGCAAGGGAGGGTAAGGATAGGTACAATTTTGATAAATAGAGGATGATGAAGAGCTCCAGGGAGGAAAATTGGGGGTCCTGAGCAATCCATTCCTCCCAAAGACCCACATATAAAAGAGGGTGGAGTGCAAGGAAGCCCCGGGAGTGCTTGAGGAAGGTGCTTTGTCCTCTTTGCCAGGACTTTTGGCATCTTCCTCTGCCCAGGGGAGGTGGCTTAAAAGCAGTGCTCCAGGTGCACTATGCCTGGTGAGGCCACAGAAGCCTCCTGACTGAGAGCAGCCAACACAGAGAAATGCCACTCTGAAAAGAACATGGCCTTTCACTGAGATACCAAGGAGACTGGAGCATCTTCTCCGGAAGTGGGGACCATCAGTTTTGCCTGGTCCAAAAAGGCTCTCTGTAGCTAGTGGCATCGAGAGCCTTACATGCAAGGAGAAGGGGCCCCTTTTCAGGGACCATCATGTATGGGGCATGTTCCCAGATGCCGGTGAGATGCTGTGCAGAACTCCAGCAACATGGACTTGAAGGCTGATTGCCCTCAGATCCTCTGAGCCTTACACCTCCTGTCACCTCAAGATCTGCCCCTCTCCTGCCAGCTGAGGAGACAGACAGGTTCTGTGGGCTCTCCAGGCCCTGTTGCAGTGGGCAAGCCTCTATCAGACTGCGACCTGGGATTCCTGCACCTCCTGATGCTGAACCTAGGTCCTGGCATTCTGGGATAGCTCATGGCTGACAATCTCTGCCTCCATGTCCCCTTCCCCCTGGTAGAATCTCTTCGTGGTCTCCTCATGCCCAGTAGAGGTGTGTGGGGACAGTCCCAAAGTCCTCTGGATTCCTAGGTAAAGCTGAGATGTTATCTGTTGTCTTTCCTGGGAATACTCTTGGGGCTCATCTCAGTGTCCAGTGAAAGGGGGTGAGGTCCTGATGCCAAGCAAAAGACCCACCCCTGTGAGCCCCACCTGCACCCATAGCCAGGGCACCCAGGACTCAGAGGTCAAGGACTCCAGGGCCTTCATTTTGGCGCCATTTTCCTCTGATGACTAGGTGCTTGGTTCAGGTTGACCCTCCTCAGTCTTTGTGCTGATACAGGACCAAAGCCATAACACTGAAAAATGGATGTGAGCTGGAGATCACTGCAGAATGGCTAAAAATCCCTCTGGAGGTGGGGGGACAGCCCCAAGGGGCCACTCTGGGGCACTGACCATGGGTAAATGACACATTGGTTGTCTGTCTCCAGAGGGCCACCTGTGGGGGAAAAAGGGATTTTTTTTTCTCTGGCCTCCTTCGACCCCAGGGTGATGAGGAGTCTGAGGTGGGGAGACTCGGGAGTTGGGAAGGGCTAGGGTGGGCCATTAGCTGGGGCAAGTCGCCCCAGGAGCCCTAGTAGGCCTGGCCTGTTTCCACAGGGAGAAGACCCAGCACGGCAGAGTGTTCCCCAAGCTTCATGCGGCGCTGTGTGGACAGGCTCACGTTTTTGGCCAGGTAATCAACAGCAGCTGCAAAAGAGAGAAGCTTCTAGAAATTCTTCCATTTAACTTTTGCCCTTCTGTCCATCCACCCACCATCCATCCATTCTTCCATCAGCTAGCCTTCTGTCCTCCCATCCATCTTCTGTCCGTTTTCATTTGTTCACCCACTTATGCCAATCTACCCATCCATTCTTCTGCCCATCTACATATATATTTATCCATCTACCAATCTATTCTTCCTTTCAACATCTATCCTTCTGTCCTCTGGTCCATCCATCTATTTTCTGTCTATCTGTCTGTCTTGTTACTCACTAATCTTAATATCCATCTATTTCCATCCATCCATTATTCTGTCCACTCATCCATACATACATTCCTCCATCTATCCATCCACCAGTCTATCCTTCTGTTCTTCCACTCATACTATTCATCACTCATCGCCTACACATCTGTCCACCTCTCTCTTATCTGCTGGCTAGTTTTTATTGTCAACTTGGCACAGCCTAGAATTACCTGAGAAGCGGGCATCAGTTGAAGAATTGCCTATCAGGTTGGCTTGTGAGCATGTCTGTGGGTGGCAAACTGTCTGGATTGTTAATTGATTATTAATCAACCCAGTCCATTCTGGGTGACACCATTTCCTGGGCAGGGGGCCTTAAGCTGTATAAAAATGAAGAAAGCTAGCCACAGGCAAGTAAGTAGGTGACGTGGTGCATTTGTTTCTGCTTTTGACTGTGGGTATGATGTGACCACTTCAGATTCCTGCCTCGTCTCCCCTGTTATCCTGGACTGTCACATGTCATTGTAAGTAAAAAGAAACCTCTTCTTTCCCTAAGTTGTGTTTGCTCAGGGTATTGACCACAGCAACAGAAATAAAACTAAAAACCCATCATCCCTCCTTCCTTCATTTATTTCTTTGAGAATCTCCTTTTCTCACCTCCTTTCCAGTCACTCTGCAGATATTTACCTGGTGTCTGTTATTTTCCCAGCTCTCTCACTAGCTCTGTGGGGCAAGTGAAGATACACATCCCGGTATTAAGATTCCTTCCCCAAGCCTACTGGACATCCAGGCCACAGGGAGGCTACTGAACCTTGTTCACTGAGTCCAGGTGGCTCTGAGGATGGGGGTTCTCTACTTGTGCTGGATCCTGACTGTAGCTCATGCATGAGGACCAACAGGGCCTTTACACAAGAGCCCATGTGAGCCAAAGGGGCCATCAGGAGGAAGAGTGGGGGCTGAGACCCGCAGCCCATTGGCTTCAGTATGGATAGGCTAGCATTGGTGGGGATGAGGTGTGAGCGTGAGTGGTGGGGGTGGGGGATGCTGAGGCCTGTATCTTCACTAGACAATGCTGTGCATAGCATGAATGCTCATATTCAATACATACCCATGCTCATTTGGGACACATACATACACATGTGTGCACACACATAATGTACACACACACATGCACACACGCACACACATGTATGTGAGCCATGTGCCCCTTGTGAGAGGACACACAAATGGGAATACCCATGGATACACAGGTACTGTGAACATAAGTGCTCACCCGAGGGACATACAGGTGTCCGTCACAGGCAGTCCAGCTGCTGGCCTGCCAGCAAGTGTATCTGCCCTGATTGAAGCTCTAACAGAAATCTGTCCTGACCAAGGCACTCAACATGCATGTTGCCAAGCCTCCCAGGGTGCAAGATGCTGCCTTCTAGGCAGGACCTTGTGACTGTAGCCAGTGCACTCTATAGGATCCCCATGATACAAAGGACTTAGGGGAAGCTAGCAAGCTATGCATGAAGAGTCACAAGGATCCTTCTGTCACCTGATCTCCAGGGCTCCCTCTAGACAGTCTCCATGCTTCCCCAAACTTGGCACCTTCTGCACATAGCAGGGTGCAGGGAGGAAGAACTGGAAGGTGATGGACACAGTCTGATGGTTAGGCCAGGGAGGCCAGAGGGACAATCTCAATAGCTGAGCTATGTCACATGGGGATTCACATGACCTGGATTTAAATTTCATGACTGTCAATCTTGAGTGTGATCTGAGGCACATCGCCTCAGCCTCAGTTTCCTTGTTTTTATCATGGGATGTAGCATCTGGATCAATGAACTGTAGAGAAAGTCAATAGATTCCACACACATAGTCTTTGAGGGTAGAGTGTGTCACTTGTGAGCTCAGGTCCAGAATGAATGTGGCTTTTAATGGTGGCATGAAGGAAGGGCTGGCTAAGGGTGGCCACATTCCTGGTCATGTGATTTTGAACAAACTGTTTTCTCTTTTAGGTCTACTTATCCATCTGCAAAATGGGGTGGGGGCAATGTTCTTAAATAAACTGTCACAGAGGGCTCAGGACAAGGCCCCCAGATTCCTAAAGGATATGCAAATGTCCTGGGGTCTCTTTGGATCCCATTTGTGCCTTAACTAGTCAGGCTCAAGGTGGATACATGGTGGAAAGTCCTGTGACGAGGTCCTGGACTTGAAGGTCTGTGGCATCACTCATTCAGTCCCAGGCTGATAAAGCAGAGGCAGCTGTGGAGAGTGTGGGATTCCCAGCTCTAGCTTTGGGGAGACCCTACAGCTCTGACCACAGTGTCATTTCTCCTTGGGTTTTAGGGTGCAGAGATTAGTAAGCCACCTTGTTAGAGGGCACAAAAGGGATAGAGATCTGCAAAGAGCCAGCCCTGTACTGTTCTTTTCTCAACCCTGTACTCAGGATGCTTTTGGATCTCAGGTAGTGCGACTGTCCCTTTTCCAAGTTAGACAGAAGGTAGAAACATGGTCTTTGGGGACTGTAAAAATAAAACCAGCTGCTTCCTCTGATGCTTTCAAACGCCAGCAGCCTGGTCCTTAGCCTTGGGCCTCACCAGTGGCTCCTGAAAATGACCCTGGCATCCCTGAGCAATGGTCCCTGGAATACATATGGCCTTCAAGACTGAGGCGCTTTGCCGTCTTGCTCACATTGTCTTGTGTCCATTTCAGGCTGTGTTATGGACTTAACCAAGAGTACAATCACCTTAGGTGACCTTTCCTTTTGTCACAGAAGGTGGTGGCCTCCCTCGCCTCAGTCTATGCCATGCTGGGCTCTGACACTACCTCTTTAGTTATTCATGCAGTGGCCTGTGGAATCTGTCACTAAGCAATGATAACAGCAAAGGCAGAGTTCACACTTAGCTGGCACTTACTGTGTCCTAGGGGATCATGAGTTCTGTGCCCGAGACAGGACACTTCCCACTTTGTAAATGTGGAAACTGAAGCACAGCACAGGTACCAGTCCAGAGTGACACATCACATGTGGCCTGAAGGAGCTTAAGCTAACATCAATGGAGCTGGGGAGATGGCTCAAGGAACAGACCATGCAAGTGTGAAAACCGGATCCCTAGAACCCATGCAGAAAAGCCAGACATGGCAGTATCTGTACCCTAGTGCTGCAGGGACAGGCAGCTGGAGCCCTGGGCCTTGATAGGCAGCCTGCCATGTGGCCTGCTTGGTAAGTTCCAGGCCAGAGAGAGATGCTGTCTCAAAAAAACAAAATGGACAGTGTCTGGGGGTGATACCTGAGCCTGACCTCTGACCTCCATGTGCACAACTGCACACACATGAACACATACACACATACACAGGAAAAATAAAGAATTGTTTTCCTGGCACCTCTATCCCTTCTGTGCCTCTGGTTACCCTCCCCCAGCACACAGTAGGAGCTTTCCCAGGCCCTCCTTGAAGCCAAACTTTCCTACTGGCCCTGGCAACTTCCAGAGCAGCTAAGAGCCAACTGTAGGGCTTGCTTGTCTCTTCTTAGGGTACAGCCAAGGACAGGGAGGTGACATTCCTCATTAGGGGCTCTGTCAACAGCCCTCACTGTCCCTCTGTCCCTCTGTGTTTCCCTTCTCCTGCCTCACACTCTGCCTGGGCTCTGAACATCTCCAATTACATTAATCAGGAGTTGGCAGGAGACGGCCGGCAATGCCAACCGGTAAACAAATCTCAGCCATCAGTGCCTCGTCAGCAAGCGGCCCCAGAGGAGGACCCTTCTAGACACAAATTCTTATTAGAGTTGTCAGATCTATTAAAATTCTTTTCACACTCCTGCGTCCTATCAGCCTCATCATTAGTATAACCCTGGCCTCTGGGAACACTGGGGCCATATTAATCTACCATGTGCCCCATCCCTGGCCTCCTGCCCCCACCCGCTCTAGGGACAGTGAGAGATGGGCAGATGGATGGACATGGCCAGAGCTGGAAAAGAAGGTGTGAAGGTGTCCCTGGGAAGGTGAGAGGCTTGAGGAGATGCTGCAAAGGAGTTGGGTCATGTACATGTTTCAAAGACCCTTGAAAGTGATACTTGAGGGCCAGGGTACAGGCATGGCTACCTTGCCCATCAATGCCTCAGGCAAGTAACTTCTCTAGATGCCATTTCTATAATGTGCAATGGGAACAACCACACATACAGCTCTGTATGGCTGTGTAGATAGGAATGTCAACTCCGTAACAGATGCCCAACTAATAATCATGTCTCCTTTCTTCCTCCATATATGCTGGGCATACTATGCCTGGACTCTGTGCACTCACATACATGAGTCTGCACATGAGAGAATGTGCACCAGTCAGTACCAAGTGTCTCTCACAAGACTGGTTCATCTGTGGTTTGAGGTTAGAAAGCTGAGTCACAATTCCTCTGCTGTGGGATCTTGGGAACACTACTTTGTCTCCTGAGCCTAACAAGCTGAGGACCAGGAAGTGCAAAAGCTATGTGAAAAAGCAGGCATTTTGCACAGTGCTGTGGGGGCTAAACTCAAGCATGAGACAAGAGGCAGCAGGTGGGTGAGGACCAACAAAGAGACATGCAGGATGTATGACTTTCTAAGCTTATCCGGGAACCTGGCCTCATGTGTGTGCTCAGGGATATCAGTAGGCAGTCAATGGGAGTATGGTAGGCCTTTGGGCTGTTCCGGAATGTCAACAGAAAAGGAGATGGATGGTGTCACAGGAAACCTCTGAGATGATGTGTCTGGTCCTCGGCCCCATCCTGCAGGTGGGAAAGCTGAGGCTGGATGTGTGTCTTGTCCTCGGGCACACGGTGACAGTGGCAGAGGTGCCTCAGTGAGTGGGGTCTATGGGGGGACAGAGAAGATGGCCCAAGAGAGGAGTCTTGAGTTCTCCCCACAGCAACGAAGAAGCAGGGGAAGGAGGCGGGGCAACTGCTTCTCCTTTCTGGCTTCATGGGCCCCTTCTCTTTTGATCCCCCTCCCCTACCACCCCCGTGCTGACTTTGGGGTTAATTTTATTTCCGAATTGGGCAGGCGCCCTGCAGCAGGGCAGGGGCTCCAGGCTCCGGGTGTGACTAACGCCTGCCCGAGGCTGGCCACGCTGCCGCGGCTGCTCTCAAACGGTTTATCAAGAGCATGTGTGTCCTGTGTTAAGCTGGGAACATGCGCTAGGTCAGGAGGTCAACTAGGGACTCACTGGAAAGGCTCTGTGCACACGGGTGCATGCCGCTCACAAATGGTCATGTAGAGCTGTTTCCCATGCACACATTCACACTTATGCTTCTGCACATCCATAGTCACACACATAATTACATACACAATCATGCCCAGACATGGCATATAAACGTAGCCAGGCACACACACATCACAGCCATGCAAGCACCCAAGCATGCCTAACCATAGACACCTTTAAGCACATGTACACACCAAAATACACATGTGCACACAATCACACTTATCTGTATACTCACTGTATAAAAGGGACACACACACGTCCATGCACACACACACACATATAGACATATCAGCCCATAAGAACTTATGAAAATGTAAATGTGTGCATATTGCCACCACATATTGTCATATATATGGACTTATGTGTGTTCATACATGCAAAGCCATATATACAGACCAGTGTATACACAGAATGGTCACTTGTATGCACTTGCATACAGTTATAAGTAAATGTACACACGTATGTTTATCACATATTTACACACGTATAGGCAACTCATTTATCTGCAAATATGTGGATACTTCACAGCTGCTGAATTTTTCAAACCACATCACTTGTACACACTATGTGCATAGACACTTGGACTATAACATACCTATGATACATACACACGTGCAAGCATGCACATATGCACATGGGAGGTAGAGCCCACACAGCTGGCCCTCATTTAACCATGGAGGCCAAGGCTGTGTGGCTGAGTGGGCTGGGGGCCTCAGGAAGCAGAGGTCAGTGTGGCAGGGCCAGGCGACAGCTGGAGGAGAGGATACCCTAAGGCTGGAGGTCTCACTCTCTCCACACGCCCTCTTGATTAGTTTGACACCAGCAGGTGAGGCCTTTGCTGGGAGGTGGCAGGAGGGCAGCCTTGTGACCTTTGGCTCCCCCATCCTGTCTGAGCCTGCCTGGCTGCTGGCCCCATCAGGTGGCGGCCAGAGGTTGTGGCCAAGCCTATCTTGTCCAGCTGTTGCCCTGAGGGTCTGCCGTCCCTACATCAAGGCAATATGCCAAGGGAACAATGGCTGGAGTGGGTATGTGAAACTCTGGAGACTGGGGGGGTGGGGTTCATGTAGAAGACAGAGCTCTACACAGAGCCATTCCTCATGTATAGGAAGAAGAGGGGGAGCAGATCCCCCTGTACTGTCTCCACTTTATGCCTCTAGGCCACATGCCACTAGCTGTCCTGCTCCTGCCCTGGACCTAGTACAATGGGGAGCACTCTCAGATGGGCACTCTCAAATGGGGAGCACTGTCAGATAGGGAACACTGTCAGATAGGGAGCACTTTCAGATGTTAGCTTTATGTCATTCCAATTTAGAAGCTGATCTTTAATTCAATTGTTTCATGGTTGAAAGACTTACAAGTCTGCTTAGGAGGTCTTGGGTGTGTAGAACGTTGTCCCTAATAGTACCTTCATAAACTTTGAGTGCTGATAAAGAATGACCGTCAATTCAAATCCCATCTGGGATACAGAATGAGTTCAGAACAGTGTGGACATCTTAGTGAGACCTTGTCTCAAAATAAAAAGTAAATAGAGGACTGGGGATGTAGCTCAGTGCTAACACTCTTCTCTAGCTTGAGCAAGGTCCTAGGTTCGATCCCTGGTGTCATCAAAGGATAAGAACAAAAGCCACTGTGTTTCAAAGACAGTATCTAAACAAAAGAATATAAACTGTTTTCTGGGTAATCATGTGTAGACCGTGTCAAGCAGTGACCTACTCTGAGTAAAATGGGTTAAATAAAATATGTTAACAAAAAATGATCCTGCCCTTTTCTTCTTACATTTTTAAAGGTTTTTAGAAAATGCAGGGGCATTTGTGGCTCCTGGGATGGAAGCAAGAATCTCACTAAGAGGAGAGCTAGGTTGGATGGGCAGCTCAGAGCATCTCAGGTCACCTCTGCTTCCTTAAAGGATCTCTGTTTTCCCACCTATAAAAGGGACATCTGGCCCTGTGCAATGGCCCAAAGGGTAAAAACACAGCCTTGAGTTTGATTCCTAGAACCCATGTGAAGATGGAGAGAGAAACAATCCCCCAGATTTGTCCTTTGACCTCTACTCAGGTGCAAGTCCATACCTCCACTCACAGACACACACACACACACACACACATACATACATTCACACACACTCATAAACACATACGCACATACACTCATACACACATACACACACATACACATACACACATATACACACACATACACACACACTCATACACACATACACACATACACTCATACACTCATACACACACATACACACACACTCACACACACATACACACACACACAATTTTAAAAAAATGTTTTGTTTTTGTTATTTGTCTTTTGAGACAGAGTTTCTTTATGTAACAGTCCTGGCTGTCCTGAAACTTGCTTTGTAGACCAGGTTGGCCTTGAACTCACAAAGATCCACCTGCTTCTGCGTCCCTCTCCGCAATGCTGGGATTAAATGACAGTACCACTACTGCCTGGCTTATTTTAAACTTTAAAAGAGGGCTAGAGAAATGGCTTAGTGGTTAAGAGCACTGGCTACTCTTGCCAAGGACCTGGACTCAGTTCCCAGCACCCATAGAATGGCTTACAAATAAATATCTCTAACTTCAGTTTCAGGGGACCAGATGCCCTCCTCTAGCCACGGCAGTACTGCATGCACATGGTACACAGATATACAGGCAGGCAAGACACTCATACACATAGAACAATAAGATAACTTTACATTTTTCACAGAAAGAGACACCCTCCACCTTAGCCAGCACCTTGCCCAGGAATAAGCCAGCCCACTAGAGACGAACAATGAGGGGACACTCACTTTGGCCATACTGGCCATACTGGTAGCCAGCCACAGGGTCCACACTGTAGCCAGTGGTACTGTAGGTGGGTGGGCAGTAAGATTGGGATGTGGGTAAGCTGTCTCCTGGCTTGATGGAGTCGGCCCTCTGGCTGCAGCTGGCTGAGATGGAGGAGGCAGAGTCCAGGCCTCCGTGCAGCGGGGAGATGGAGAAGTCAGTCTGGGGCTGTGGAGGCACCGCGCTCGGGTTGCTGAGGATGCTCATCACCTGCAGGAGAGACAGGCAGTGGTGGAGGCTGCATCCCAGGGCACCATCGCAAAGGGACCAGACCTGGAGGTCTGGGGCAGACCCGGAAAACGGACACTGGTCTTTGGTGTTTTTCCTGCCTGAATGTGGGTCCAAAGGCATGTTCCCCACCAAGAGCTCCAAGAGCAAGGCAGACCCTTTATTTCCCTTCATTAATGGAAAACCTCTTTGCTTTCTGCTGAATGAATGAATGATGGACTGGTGCATGCATAACTGAATGAGTGGACTTACTAGACAAGAGGCACCCGGGGCTTCTCAGCTGAGTGAATAAATGAATGGATGAATGCATGAATGAAAGAACTAACTATACAAGGGGACACCCTGAACCTATCAGCTGGATGGATGAATGACTGAATGTGCACATTCATGAATGATAAATTAATAACTAGATAAGGGGAACCCTGGACCTATGAGCTGCATGGATGAATAAATGAGGACATTAACTAGATAGTACATTAACTAAGTACCCAGGACTTATCAGCTTATCAATGAATGGATGAATGCATGAGTAAATGAACTAACTTCACAAAGGGCATCCTGAACCTATCAGCCTCGTGAGTAAAGAAATGAATGGATGCACAGATGAGTGGGTGGATACATATATGAACTAACAAATCCCCTAGCTACTCCCGGTTCATCTAACAGTTGGATGGATGAATGAGGGAGTGAATGGGCATTAGCTAGGTAGAGGATGCTCTGGGCCTATCAGCTAGATGTTTGACTGACTGACTGACTGAATGCACACATGTGTGAGAAATACATTTACTGACTAGATGAAGGGCATCTTGGGCTACCAACTGAAGAGGTGTATGAATGTACAAATGCACTAGCTAGACAGTGGACACCCCAGGCCTGTCAGCTGAAGGGGTGGATGGATGGATGAATTGTGCATGGATTGATGTGTGCATTCCTAAGGGTCGTCCTAACTAGATGACAGTGTTTCTCTCACGAGCCAGAGAGTTTCCTTCTATTAATTAGATGACTGTGCCTCCCCCGTTGGACTGAGACGCCCGTCTTCACACCAGAGCAAGGCTTCCTGGCTTCGCGACCCCCATAGCTTTGTTGGGCTAAGACTGAACCATTGCTGGACTTTGATCTCCTGCCTCTACTGCACCAAACCATAAAGTCTGTGCTTTCAATATTTTATTTACTTGTGTGTGGGGGGTGGGGGAGTGCATGTCACAGCATGCATGGGAAGCTCAGAGGGCAATGCAATGGAATCAGTTCTCTCCCTTAACCATGTGGGTCCTGGAGATTGAACTCAGGTCGTCAGGCCTGGCAGCCAGTGCCTTTTGCCCACTGACCAATCTCCATAGCAACCCTGCTGTCTCTGGCCTTCACTCATGAGCCTCCATGGTCTGGCTCAGCAGCAGGACCCCCAGACTGATCTCTTCCTCAGCCTGAAGAATGGATTTGGGGCACTGGGGTGCTCACTCAGTCATTTAATAACAAATCTAGCCTCTTGTCCCAGGCTGAAGGCCATGGAACTTCAGAGCAGAGTCCTAGCCACTACCCACTGAGGCAGGAGAGTGAAAACACAGGGTCAGGATACTGAGCAAAGACCGTCACAGCATAGAGCACTGAGGGCTTTGACAGAGATAGCTTTGGCTATTTGAGCCATGGAGGACACCCAGACTGCCCAGAGGTGCAAAGAAACTTCTGAAGAAGGGAGGACCTGCAATGGGCCACTCCAGGAAGAGTAGGGATGGGTGGTACAGGTGGATGAGACTAGGGAATGAGAGGGCATGGTGATCCAAAGGAGTCAAATGTGGACATAAGCAGAGCCTCGGAGACCCGTCTGCAGGGTGACCTTGGAGACCTCCTGGGGATGCCATCCTATGGGAAAGAGGCCCTGGGCCAGCAGAACACAGCTGGGCTTGTTTGCCCAGCTCTGGCAGAACATGAGGAAACTCCTGCTGACCTCTTCACCCATCTCTAGGGATAAGACTAATCACCAGCACAAGAAAAGATGAAGCTGGACCCTTCTGAGGACATCTGTCTCCCCAGTGACGTGTCCTTGCACAAGATCTGAGGCAAGAAAACAGGTCAAGGGCAGACACACAGGTTCTTCAAGCCCTGGACGAAGCAGAGCTTTCATACTTAACAGCTATGTGACTGAAGAGGTGTAAACAGTCCGAAATCCCATGACCCCTGAAGTCCCCTGGAAAGGGATTGTGAGGGTGGCTGAGTCACCTGGTGTCTGGGAGGGCACAGGGAGCTCTGCCTTGAGCCTGGCTCAGAGCTGAGGACATAGGGTCCTGTTCTCACGGGCCTCTTCAGCGCCCTTCACACCTTGCACACCGCTTCTTAACTGTTCACCAACATGACATTCCCAATCCAGAGACATGTGGGACAGAGCTAAAAACCCATTTCTCAGGCAAGAACAGTGAGGTCTGCCGAGAACTATGCCTCCACTAGACCTCAGAGCTGGTCAGGGAGCCAGCAGGCCCAGATCACCTCCCACGGACTTCTAATGATCAAGTTGACCCATCCAAGCCCTTTGGAGGATATCATCCCATCTATTTTTGGGGGAGGCAGCAGAAGAGGAACAGAACACCTCCTTTGGTGCCTGAACTCTGTGAACTAGGTACCTGACCCTAACCAGAGCCAAGGGTAGATTTCCCATAGGCTTTGCTGGTGGCAATTTTAGGCTGGAAGGAACACTGTGGAGCCCTTCAAAATGGAGAAGATGCCATGTGTCTTTAGGATGTGTGAAGGGGTGGTATGAGGCATGGTAGGATGTACCTGGACCACCAGGAGCTGTCTGCAAAGCTCACAGACTCACCCTGCTTCTGGCATCTCTGTTAGGGCAGGATTAATAGCAGGATGCTGAGTTATGGCTGATATGAAGACAGCTGAACCCTGTGGTATTCAGATCTTTAAGGCAGATGTCCCCAACCCTGGGAAACCTGTTGTTGGGGCAATACAGGGACTCCAGGATAAACTTGGAATTCTAAAACTGATCTGGGCCTGGGAGGCTCCACTCTATTCCCAGATGTGTTTGATTCCTAACCAAGATCCCATTTTTCCACATAATCCATGATGCTGTAACTCAGCCTGTCTCTCACAAACAAAGCCTGCTACCTCTTAGAGGAAGTTTGGGCCTCAGTGGCCCCTTCTCTTCTTTCAGAACATACATCAGGGTGAGAGCATCCTGGAAGAGGTTGGGACCCAGCTGGACTCTCATCTTGCCCTTTATCAAGATGGTCAGCTCAGGAAAGATGTGGAGAAGGTAGAAAGGGGAAGGATGGGTAGGGTGAGGGGGCAGAGGACTCGGCAGAGCCCATGTACACACATTCTCTATGTCAGCCCACTCACATGGGAGCCAAATGTGACCGCATCACTCAAGAATTATCAAGAGCTCCAGTAAAGGCTTCTTGTGACCACACCTTTCTCTGCTAGTCAGTCTCAGGCCCCTTTACAACCCTTCAATATTGTATTTCCCAAAGCAGACAACATTTATGCACTCATTTACTATTCAACAAATGTGTCGTGGAATGCTGCTATGGGCACAAAGTGTGTGATCTCAACTGCTTTGCGGCTCCAATGTGCGCCGTGTGTCTGCCGCCTACAATGAACTAAGAGGACATACTGAATCCACACATAGGACTCTAATAATATTTATTGAACATTTATTATGCACTTGACCCTAAGCCAATCACTAGGATAGCCCAAAGAATAATCCCAATTCCCCCTTGGAGTCGTCAGTCTAATGAAGGAAGTTGTCAATGAATAAATAGATAAAAAGTGTAATTTCTATGGCTGAGGCCACTATGGATGAAGGGCTGGGGCTGCAGAGCCAGAGGAGCAGGGTTGGGGTGGGATGGGGGAAGGGGTGTAGTAGGGGTAGAAGTAGGGTCCGGGAGGACCTGTCCAGAATGTTCATATCCATCAAGTCCAAAAGAACCAGCCATGGCATGATGTGCTCAGCAGAGAACTTTCCAGATAGGGGAATTTGTAAATGCAAAGGCCCTGGGGTGGGAGCACACCCAGTAGGCTTAAGAAACAGCCAGCTCAACATTGGGGGATGGAGTGGGTGGCTGAGGACTCTTGAAGAAGACTCAAGTTGGGTTCCCAGAACCCACATCGGGCAGCTCATCTGGAAGTACAGTTCTAGGGAAGTTGGTACCCTCTTCTGGTCTCCTTGGGCACCTCCTGCATATACACGCTGCACAGTCTCACACAGGCACATAGACACACATAAAATGAAAAGTATTGAATTCCATTTTAAAAATATTTTAAGCTGAGCCTGATTCTGAATGCTCAGCACCTGAATGGTAGTCTACAGAGTGAGTTCCAGACCAGCCAGGGCTGCACAGTAAGGGGACTTGGGAGCTGTGAGGCCTCCCACAGCCCTTTGTAGAAAGAGGTTTGTGTGGTGCCCAGTGTCTCCCAAGGCCCTGGACCCTGCCAGTTAACAGATAGCTCGGCCCAGGGAGCTTTTCCCATAATGGGATTTGCTCAATGGGATTTGGTCTGGAACATCAACTCAAATCCACATCTGGGGTAGGTGTGTGAATGGTGGCTCCGAGTCCCTAGAGGCCTGTGGATCAAAAGGTTTTCCATTTTATCTGACTGAGAGCCACATCCCAGCAAACAGACAGGACACAACCCAAGAGAGCCAGGCGGCTACCATGAGAGGAGACTTCAGTCAGGGTTTGTGCCAGGTCATGGTGGCAGCTTCTCAAGCAAATGGGTTTTCTACCCCAAATCTGTAAGTGGGGAAACTGAGGCACCAGGAAGTGAAAGGCCCATTGGACTTTATACAGTTGGTTAGTAGTCACTCCAGGGTCTGGGCCTGGGTCTCAGATCTCTCAGGTGGAGTCTCACTAGACTTCAGGGTCTCCCCAGCACGGATGGTACAGAGCCCTTGGGGACCTCTGCAGAAGGTCTCTCTGCCACAGAAGCAGGAAGTATCTTGCCCACAGTGGGGCCCAGCGGAGGTCTGGGCCTGCACACTTTTGAACTTGAGGAAGTACTGGTCTGATGCGGTAATGTACACCCCCTCAGGAATGCTGAGGCCTCTCCCGGGTGGGGTTTGCTTTATCCCAGTGACCTTGCTTTCACTAATGTATTACTTCTTGGTAAGGTACCGTTACTAACTCAAAATCAATACTGACCTCCACATCTGTAAGGTTTTATCTGAAGGCAAATCTCGGAGCTGTCTGTCAGCCTGACTGACAGCCTTACCTCCCTCTCTCTTCCTTTCTTTACCAACTCCTCCTCCCAGCACTTCACCCCCCCCCCCACTTCCCCAAATCAGTCCCAGCCCAGACCTGGCTAAATCAATAAGGGGCCAGCCTCACCCACCCCCTTCCGCCCCTGGGGAGAGGCCTGCTGTTTTCAGGGGTGGCCCCCCTTCCACAGTCTGCTGTGCAGCCTCTCACTGTGGACGCCCCGATGCACTCCCCTACTTTAAAAGGGGATGGTAGAATGTAATTAAATCCCTCGGTTCCTGAGCTGGCCTGAGGGCCTGGGACTGAAGCCTGAGTTAGGAGCCCTGCACTTTCTGTGATAACCCAGCATGGCTTGGGGAGCAAAGTTGAAATTAGAGGTGTCATACCTAAACCAGGGTTGGGTAGTAGGCTCTGGGTGGTGGGGAGAGAGAGGAGATGGGCAGTCAGGTCAAAGACCCCCAAGACCAGCTGCAGCTTGGGAGGCTCTTCCTTCTCTGAGGCAATGAGAGCTGCTTTCTCCAAGGGCCTTAGACCAGCTGAGGGCAGAAAAGCTGGGGGATCCTCCTGGAACCTGAACGGTGTTTGTTTTTCTGAGATAATTTCTCACTGTAGCCCAGGCTGGCCTCAAACATTCAACTATCCTACCAGATCCAGTCTCATATAGGCCAAGGCTGCCCTGGAACTCCCTGTAGCTAAAAATAACCCCGTATTGCCTCCACTGAGAGAGCACTGAGATGACCAGCAGGCATTCCCACACCTGGCTTTGGGAATAGTTCCTTTAGTTTAGGTGTTCAAGACCAAGTCAGTGGCCTCACCATGCCCCACTCCGACCCTCACACCTTCGCCCACCACTATCCCTGTGTGAGTTCTTTAACCTATTAGGCCTTGGTCTTCTCATCTCTGTGGTGGGAATAACGCTGAAGCTACCTAGAAGGTTAGTGTGAGGAGGAAATGAGAATTTGCCTGTCAGTCTGTCCTCCCTCGCTGGCTTCTGCTAAATCCTGGGTTAAAACGGAAGAGCAAAAAGGAGCCCTGGGACCCCCTGAGATGGAAATGAACCTAAGGGAGTAGACACACGGAACTCTTCTCCAGCCACCTGGTGAGTGTGTACTCTGTCCCCAAGCTTCTGGGGGAAGCTAGGCTCTGCTCTGGGACAGTCTGTCCTACCTAGGAGTTGACTGCAGTCTCCATAAGGGAGCAGAACAGGACACTTCGGCAAGCCACACCCCCTCGGGCTTGATAGTGCTGGTCATCAGAGAAGGAGCGGCTGGGAGGATCTGGGACACATCTATAAGATTTCCTCGCCTTGGGCTGCTGGGAAGGTCACACATTGGAACAGGCCACACATATGGGACAATCCTCTTCTGGTCCGCAAACAGCTTTTCCTTATTTGCCGCCAAGAACACCCTTTTATCTCTGCATACACATTTTGGTAAAGGGCCCATTTATCTCCACTCCCATTCTCAGACTGCATTTGGTCATAAAGTCTCCCTGATGTGGCACAAAAAAATACTGTTCCTCCAGCTCCACCTTTGGCTCACCCTCTTGCTAAATAAAACACATCCTTGTGACTTCTGGAAGAAGCCAGGACAGAGTGGGGACATATGGGTGACAGCCAGCTCTATTGCCAAGAATGGAAGGCAGGGTTTGTTGGAGCTGTGCAAAACTGTTTTGAAGGACCAGGGACTAACCCAGACTGGAATTAGCTGGGGCAGCCCTGGATCAGGTGTGCTTTATCAGGGTGAACTGAGCAGGGGAGCAGAACTACTGCCCAATCTCCATTCCTTCCACTTAGCTATTTGCTGATGTCACCGGCTTGGATACTGGGAATATTTTTAATATCCCAGGTGACTCCAATAGGTACCAAACGCCTGTGAGTCATCACTGCTGTTGCTACTCAGGTAGCCTCAAAACATAGCCAGGGCCACTTAGGCAAAGACATGGGGTATATGCAACACACACAAATGTGCACATGCATGCATATATATATATATACACAGATACAAACATGCACACACACACACACATATATGCATACATGTTAGGCCACTAGTCGTCCACATACCCCACAGAGGCAAACTGACCCACACTAAGTCCCACACTCCACAGCCTCTTACCTCCCCATTCTCCAGCTCCTCTATGTAGATCTGTGCATCTATATCACCCTCCTCCAATCCCAATACATGCACCAATGTGTGTGCATGCATACACACACACACACACACACACACACACACACAGGCAAGCATTCCCCCTTGCTGGTCCCCTGTCTGTCTCCAGCTGGGATTAGTGTAAGAGAGAAATCCCCCACCCAGGCAGCCAGCCGCCACTGCTCCCTTCTCCCAGCCTCTCAATTCTCTGCTAAGAGGATCTATACCCGCCCCCAGCCCCCTGTGGACAGCAGTAATGGGCTTCGGGTGCTGACTAGGAACTTCCAAACAAGATTTCTCCCAGGTCTTCCCGGGCCCCGCCTCTTTGCCAGTGATGGCTGTGTAGGGCTGCACCCCATCCCCCACTTCACACAGCTGCCCCCATGCCTGCATCCCTCCAGCTTCTTTTGCTGAAGCACACACAACACCCTCCAGTATCCAGAGTCTGTCCCTGTCAAGCCCACTACCTACTCCGAGGCAGTTACCCTACTCTGCAGATGAGGAAACTGAGGCTCAGGGGCTTGCCTAGGTCACCTAAGGGGCAAATAATAGTGAGCCCCTGAGCCCTGTCTTTTCAGCACTATGCTCTGGTCTGTCCCTGGGCTGAGGTATGCTCTACCGGACAGCCCAGCAGCTCAGTATGGTGTGTACTCCTACTCCATGTGTATGGGCTGTGTATGGGTCACATGTATGCCTGGGAGTACTGTGCCACCCATGGCTATTAGATGTGTATATGCATGATTACTGTGTGTATGTGTGTATTCACAAGATTATCATATAGGGGATTTTGTCTGCACATGGACATGGGTGTGAATATCATGTGTGTGAAGGCTATGTGTGTATAGAAATTCTGAGTGCATGTTTGCATAGCTGTTAAATGTGTGCATGCATGAACATCGGGTGTGCATGTATATGCACGAAGTTCTATTGTGTCCAGGACTGTGTGTGCACAGGGGAATATTATATATTCCTAGGAGATTTTGTGTGTGTGTGTGTTTCCATACATTTGTGGACATGGTACTATTTATCTGTGTGTACATAGACATATTGCTTGTGCACATGTGTGAGTACCCCTGTGAGTTTGGTGTGTGTGTGCAAGGTAAGGGTTGCAGGCAAGGTCCCCTGGAGTGAAGAGGAAAGAGAAAGGGCCTTCTGCTAGCTAGCATCAAAGGGGATCTAGGGGAGGCTTCTGGAAGACCCTTCTGGAATCCAAAGGACATGGAAAGGCTCATTTCACAGAGATAGCTCTCAGCTTTCCTGCAGCCCCACACTCTTCCCAGGCTCAGGCTGATACCAATCCTGTGTGCTGCTATGATAAACTCGCCCACATACCCACAGATCCTCAAGCATAAACACCTCTTCAACACTTACACATTATATTGTGGCCATGTGTGACAGCCCCAGATGGGCAAGAGATGTCTGGGTGCCTGGCACACAGTAGGTGTCCAACAAACATGTGCTGAATGAGCAAGTTCAGGAGGGAACCAAAGACTGGATCTTTTTCTCTTTAACCCCGGGCCTGGCATGTGTCTGGCTTGCTTAAATGAAAGCCAAAAGGGGCAGGTCTAGTGGCATGCTATGTCCCCCAATCCTGAAGATTCTCAAAGGACCTCTCCCCAGTTTGCAGAGCCAAGGAGGCAGGACAGGAGGTGTGAACAAAATGACCTCTTGCTGGAGGTCAAGAACATATATAAACATCTGGTATTTGGTTGACAAAGTGCCACTCTCGAGATATCTAGAAACGTGGTGGAGGTTTTAGCCATCCCTTCCTGGGTAGATCCTTAGGCTGGCCAAGGTTGGAGGTGTCCACGTGGGATGGGGGGTGGGCAGAGGGGGATGAGATGGAAGAGCATCTCTGATAGCTGGATAAACAGAGCCAGGGGATTAGAGGGACTGCTTGCAGCAGAGGGGTTGGGAAGGGACCAGCCGATCTCTGCGAAAGATATGACTATTTAAAGATAATGATTGCATAAATTTAATTAGCAGAGTTTCACGCGGCAAATGGCCGTTTTGTAATTAATGTAGCCGGCCTTACTAAGCATGAAAGATCCCATCTCTCTCCCCTCCCTCCCTCTCTCACCCCCCCTCCTCTGCTGCCCTAATGAAAGACAGAGAGCAAGTGACAGAAACAGTTTGTCAGCGGCTCCAGGTGTCAGGGGCCTAATTGGCCAAGCTGGGGGGGGGAGTGAGGCAGAAGGGTGGGGGGCGGGAAGAAGGAGGGGGCCTCAGGTCCTCCTGGTGTGTGTGTGTGTGTGTGTGTGTGTGTGTGTGTGTCCTTCATAATTGTCAGAGAGGAGAATGTAGATTGGCGGTGGCAGGGCCTGAGTGGTGGCAGTGAGGCCTCATTAGTATCTGGGCAGACAAGCTGGCATGCTTCAGAGTGTGTTAGGGACCCACAGCCATGATGGCTCAGGCCTGCTGCTTGCTCAGGGTACCAATTCCCCACCTCAGGGTAAAAGGACTCATGGGTCTCAGTTTCTTCTTCCATTTGGCCCCTGAAACTGACAGGCTCACATTGCTATATACCTCCCATGTGGAGGAAGCCACTCCTTCCCACCTACTACGTAAGGGCAGCCACGCTTTCTCCCCAGTCAGAAAGACACTGGCTGAGGGACACACACTTCAATCTTTCTGAAATGGGGCTGTCCCTTCACCCATCATATGTCCTCGAACGAGTAGGCTGCTGGGATGCTGCATAAAACCTTCTCTGGACACCTCCTGGTCAGCTCAAGGATGAGCCAGCATCCCCATGGCCTTGACCCAGCAAGTGTGGGCCTAATGAAAAACAGCTGCTTAGGGGCTGGAGCAACAGCTCAGCAGTTCCGAGTGGATACTGTTCAGTTCTGAGCACCTGCACCAGGTGACTCAGAACCACCTTTCAATCTCAGGAGCCCTCTTCTGGCTACCACTGTGCCTACACACACCTGCATGTACACACACACACACACACAGAGGTTTCATTTCTAAGACATGGAAATGGGGCTCCAGGAACCTAACTATTTTGCCCAGATCAATATACTCAGTTACTTTTGGGTCTGGGCTTAGAACTCATCAGGTATAAACTGAAAGCCAATTCCATTTTTAACATCTACTGGAGGGGCTCACTGTGGGGCTAGCCCAGATCCTGTTCCTACTCCACGGTGGCTGAGATGCCTCCCTAGTTACCGAGCAAACTCTCCTTGTGATGTGGATACAGCCACCTGTCCCCAGGGCCACTTTGCATTGTTTTTCTCTCTGTGTGCACATTTGCACTGACACACATGGATGTGTGTGCCAGATGTCAACCTCATGTGTTCCTCTTCTGTGGCCCTCCCCCACCTCCACCGTGCTGTTTGAGGCAGGATCTCTCACTGGCCTGGAACTAACCTGGCCTTCCTGTCTCTACCTCTGGACACTTAGATGGCAGGCGTTCACCACCATAGCAGGCTTTTTGTATGGGTTCTGAGCACTAAACTTAGGTCAGTTCCTTTCTTTCCAATGCCTTGCAACTTTCCTATCGCCCCAGCCCCCACTCGTTGGCTGACCATATGGTAAGATAGAGAATGAGTGGTCACATCCATCTCGGGCTGTATCAGTGAGGCTGGGGCCGCGTGCAATCCACCTCTCTGACAATGGCCCTCAAGTCCTAATTGTCCTCTCTACCTCCCTCTGACCCTTGGCCCACACCCTCAGCAAGCCCACCCTTGCCCACCAGTTTTGTCTGTGGAAGGCAGGGCAGGGAGACTCTAGGCTAGTCTGGCTGGTGGAACTGTAGCTGGGTGGGGAGCAACCACCCTCTCCCAGACCAAATTCAATTTCAAAGCTTTAATGGGCTTGCAGAAGAGCCCGGTAAACTCTCTGACGCAGCTCCTTGCCGGCTGGGTGGTTCTGGGCCAGGCCACCGAGCAAGCAATGGCTAAGCAGGGAGAGCCCTGGGCCCCATCAAGAGTGGCGGGGGCACTAAGAGAGTGAAAAATGTCAGAGCAAATTACTCTTGACAGCGTTAATATCTGCACCTCATAGCAATAATTACATGTAAATAAATAGCAAAATCACACTCAGCTGGAGGCAGCCTGGGAGACTGAGCAGCTAAGGACCAGCTGAGGGCCTTTCTCTCTCAGCATCCTGCTCTCTACGCCCCTCAGCCAGCAGAGTAGAGATCTGAACACCCCAACCACTTACCCTAAGAAGGACCATGGGACAGACCCCCACCCTACTTTCTCAACCAGCCTTCATGGTTTGTCTGAGCAAACACTCTTCTACCTTTTTTCTTCCTGTATCTTACTGCATCTTCAGGCTTGTGCAAGGTTTCCTCTGAAGAGCCCTGCCTGGTCCACAGCCTTAGCCCAGATTTCCTGTGTATGTCTGTGACTTGTCTCAGTCACTCAGACATCTTTGCTTTCTCTCTTAGATTCAATCCCTGGTAGGCCATTACTGAGGAGCTGTGCAAAGCCACAAGCTAAACAAGGTGGAGCTTCCTGGAGACCAAAGGTTAACGTGACAGGATGCTAATGTCTTATGGCTCCAACGGTGAAGAGCTAACACACATTTCACAGGTAACACTCCAGACCTCAAGGAGAGGCACTCTCAACTACAACCTTGGGTGACTGGAATATGCTCCATGAGCCCTAGATAGCCATTCCTCAGAGATCACCAATGCTAAGAAAGTTTCAGGGAACATTCTAGAGTCTCTGAGCAGATCCATCTCTTGCTTCCAGAATTTCAGGGCCTGCAAATTTGTTGTGGTGGTTTTGTTCAGTTAGATGAGGGAAGTCAGCGAGAACTGAGCCTGAATCCTCAGCCAAGACACAATGGAAAGGCTAAGAAGACAGAGAGAAAGAAGAGGCTGGGGGTGGGAGGAGACAGCCATGCGGGAGTATTTTCACCCAGGCAGGTGCTTCCCATACTCAGCATGGTGAGCCCAGGTGGATCATGGGTCTGGAAAGAATCCAGAGTCCCCACCCCCCAACTCCCAGCCCCTCCTCTTGGCTCCCTGGTTGCTTTTCAGCAAGTTCTAAACTGAGACAAGGCACGCAGATGGCCCTTGCAGCACCTCAGACGCCCTGCACAGGGTAAAGAACGCAGTCTCTATTCTTCCGGAAACAAACATCCTCTGTGATGCAGCCCCCACGTCCCGCACCTCCTTGTTTAGCGAAGAGACTAATCCACTTATCAAGGCTAAGGCGCCTGTGAATCCCTGTTTGATAAAGGCAGCTACAAAATTAGCAAAAAAACGTGCCCACGGCATGGAGGGCTCCATAGCAAACAAACAAGAGGCTGAGGACGTACTGAGATGTTGTCTGGTCCCATCCTGGGGCAGGAGAGATTCGACTAGAGATAGGGGCTCACTGTCTGGGATGAGGATGCTGATGGCTCAGTTTATGTGGTTATACAGGAAAGGAGGGGGAAGGGGAGACATGGGAAAGAAACAATGCTATACCAACATCCCCAGCTCCAATCTGAGCCCCCAATCCATGGCCCTGGAGTTGCTACATTTCTA
This sequence comes from Sigmodon hispidus, assembly GCA_004025045.1. NCBI lineage: Eukaryota > Metazoa > Chordata > Mammalia > Rodentia > Cricetidae > Sigmodon > Sigmodon hispidus. The sequence goes on along the minus strand of PVIH01006746.1, from coordinate 1,154 downwards.
AAAATAGCCATACATAACTGAAATTATTGTTATGACCCTGTCCAGGTACAACATAAAATCCTCAGCGTACCTAGGGCATTGGCAACACAGAGAGGTCAAGTCAGTTGCTTAAGAACACACAGCTGGTAAACACTGCTTCTCATTCAAAAGGATGTTTTCTGATTTAACATGATCAGTTTTAACTCTAATTGTGGTCAAATCTGACAGCAACCTCCTAAACTGGCCAAGACCCTTAACCTTGGCTGTACTCCCAACCACGCAGGGTCCCCTCTACTACCATTCTGTGCAGAGACTACGGTTCTCAAGGTTTTGAATGTGATCTGAAAACAGGTTCCATCCCATATTATTGATGGAGTCCAAGCTGGTCTGTACCCCATGTCCACTGGGGGTTCTAGTGAAGGGAGAGACCAGAAGATGCTAAAAGGCCAGGCAGGATTCTGTGCTGCCCACCCACAGCCAGCCGTGGCTTGGGGAAGAGAAGCTGGTTCCAGGACTAGGGGGTGGTGACATTAATCACAGGAAGCACCTGTCAGGGCAGTTTCTGGAACTAAAGAAAAACACTTGGCAACAGGGCAAGACTTCTCACCTCGGCTCTGGGAGTTTAGGGTCTACCATTGCCATGCTGGAAAACCAGGACTTCTGAGGTTCAGGCCTGGCACCCCGAAAAAGGCCCCTGCTCTGATGTGTGTGGGGGGCAGTGCTCCAGGGAGTGTGCCAAAGCAAGCTCCAGCAGGTCATCCCATTGGGCTACAAAATGGTCGGTCCTCTGTTGCTGCTGATCGGGTGGACAGGGTAGCCCAAGGCTGCACAGCTGGGTGTTGGTGGGGCTGGAATTCCAATCTGTGCTCCTCTGGCTACAGAGTATCGCTGGGTCCCCTCTTCACCGAGCCCTCTGACCCCTCCGCGCACCTGCCCCCCCCCCCCCAGTCCTCCCGCTTAGACTCCTGATCTCTGACTCACTGAGGGAGGGCTCTGACCCGCCACCAGCCTTTGCGGCAGTCCCCCTGCCTCCCCTCTGCTTTTCTCCTGTCACTGTGCCCTAATTCATTCCCGTCCCCTCCCTCCCTCTCTGTCTGTCTGTCTGTCTGTCTCTCTTCGTCTCCCTCTCTCTGTCTGTCTCTCTCTTCCCCTTCCCTCCCTCCCTCTCTCTCTCT
>PVIH01006745.1:75711-107729 GCA_004025045.1 Sigmodon hispidus | reverse complement strand
TTTGAAGAAAGGATAGTGATTATTAAAATCACACATTTTTGAGCACATAAAATGTACATTCTGAATTAGTGGCTTGTACCCACGAATGTCACAAATATCCAGAGTCTATGCTGCTCAGAAACCTGCTTATGTGGCCTGGAGCCTGGCCTTCATTCTTATGCTAAAAACCGTGGCTGCCTAGGCCTCTAGAGCCTAAGGCAAGTTAAACTGAGGGCTCCCGCTGTGGTTGAGCCTTGAAGCCTAGGGTTTGGTAGTAGTAAGACCCAAATGGAGGTTTCATTAGCATAAGGTTTAAAACTTTATACTGTATGATAACAAATGTTTGTAAGTTAAACTTAAATCTTTATGGAATTACATTTAATACAGCCAGGCAATAAGACAAAACAACTTAGCAGGGGAGTATTTATAAGAGATTGTAAATAAGGAATTAAACCACATCCATGGTACAGTAGCAAAATTCTAAGGAAAAGAGAAGAGACATGGTATAGCAGCTCATGCCAAAAAAAATTGGACGTGAGGTTGAAGACCCCATCCCTATATGACTTTTACTTCTTATTTCAAAAATCTTTTTCTGAGCTTTTCCCAAAGAGCCCCAGCCTTGCTATGGCTGTTACTTTCACTTTGAGCTGAAACTGCTGTTACTGTTACCTTGAGCTCAAGGTTACTGTGTGTCCACCACTACAACAGACAGTGAGTTTGCCATGCGTCCATGGCGCCAAGAGGTTTCACCCACTGCTGGTGAGCTCCCTCTTCTCTGCCTTTATCTACAGGTCGGAGCTACCCCGCTAGCGCCAAGAGGTTACCCTCACTCCTTGGTGAGATCCCTCTTCTCTGCCTTTATCTACAGGTGAGAGCTACCCGCTTTAATCGCGGATCCCACTTTACCTGGGACTTACCGGTGCACCCCCCGAATGCAGAAAGTTCTGAATCCTGTCGTCCGTTGGTAGTTTAGTTCTTATCTCTTCCCAGTACCGGCCACCACTTGTCGCGCGCCACCTTGTCCGGCAAGGAACACACAACACCGGATCCTTCTCTCTGCACTTTATTCGGGCCTTTCAGATATCTTCTTATCTTCACTCACTAGCTCATTCACTCACTCACTCACTCACTCACTCACTCACTCAGACGAACAACCACTCTCTCACGAACGACGAACGACACTGGGGGGAAGCCCGCTCTTAGCTAAATACCCTCAGGGCTTCCAATCCAAGATAGCCACGTGGGCATCACCGATAGGCTCAGATACGTGGAAGCAAGCCAGATCCTTGGCCTTAGCCAAATATGGAGTTGTTTACCAGGGAGAGAGCTCAAGGCCAGCGCCATCTTAAGGTGTGGCTATAAGCAGCTCCCTACATAAAAGATATATTAAATATAAAACTTTAGATTCCTAATGATAAGACAGATAATAAAATATTCTCTTTAGTTTTGTAAACACAAATAGACTAGATATTGTGACTATAATTCTTGGTTAAGAGCTGTTCTAATTTAGCTATATAAAAAATAAAATCTTCCTTTTTAATTAGACAAAAAGAGGAAGTGTGGTGGAATGTTTTCTGTATGCTGTAAATAAAAGACTGTTTTGGATTATGTAGAACACCGTAGAAGTGGGTAGAAAATCAGAGGACAGAAAGGTAGAAGGAGGGTGGAGCCAGTCTCTAGCTGACCCCTGAAGAAAAACGATGTAAAAAATCCAGGTGAGCCGCAGGCTGGGCCATGTGGCAGATAAATTAATAAAAATGAGTTGATTTAAGATAAAAGAACTAGCTAATAATGTGCTTAAGACCTGGGCCAAAGTGTATGAAGTTAATATAAGTGTCTGATTAATTTCCTTGGGGGAAAAAGCCGCCACGGAGCAGATCCAAACCTCCGGGCCCAAACGAGCCTGGGAAATTCTTCTACAACATGTTTCTATAGCTACTGCTCTTGCAAACAAGAAATGCTTTTCTCTGTGTGGTGAGAACTGTAGTATTTGTGTATATCTGTATAGTATTTTCCACTTACATTTTACTTACATTTGTTTTTGTTATGAATCTTATATATATATATATATATATATGTATATATATATATACCATATGATCATTAAAATTGCCTTTTTTGCAATAGTTCTTAATTCAACAATGATCACAAGTGCATTATATTTTCATTGAAATTAGAGTGATATGAAGGGAGGACAGGAATCTTTGTATTCAGTACAGATTAGCAATTAGTTTCCTTATTCTATCACCAATATATTCCCTTTTATTCTTTTTGGTTTCCCACATTTGCAGGATGCCACAGAATTTAGAAAGAATGTTCTCTGCTATCTGAAAACCTGTTACCCCATTTTGTTTTTACTTTTCTTTTTTACTCTGTGAATATTCTGATTTGAAAAAAATATATCACAGTATGAAGACAGATTTAGAGGCAAAAGTTAGACAAAGCCAGCATGAAATGATACAGTTTATGTTTTGTTTTTCTCTTCAAATAGTTTCAGTACTGTCTACAGCTAGTTATAGAGACCACATGTCCTAGGCTAAAATTGTTAATAATGATCTGACAGAGAATAGCCTCAGAATCAGCTAATTTTAAAAATCATGCTGAGTTTAATAATTGCTTTAAAACTCATGCTTAGCAATGGTTTTAATTAGTAACCTTCATTAAAATGTAAAACACTTTTTGAAACTAAGACACCTTATAAAAATAGAGGGAATAAAAACTGAATGGCACAGAGACCAAAGGTAGATCCTAACATGATGACTAGAAAAATACCCCCAACAACAACAAAACCAACAAGTCATTTCATTGGAATGATTTCTAATGATATTCTGCTATACTAATAGATCTATGGCTTTTATAGTCATCATTAGTGAGGCTTCTTTCACTAATTCAACAGATGGGAACAGATCCAGAATGCCACAGCCAGGCATTTTGCAGAGAAAGTCTAAACTGGAGATATCCATCTGGTCCCTCCCCTTGAAGATCAGGGAACCTGAAGAAGAAGGGGAGGAAAGACTGTAGGACTCAAGAGAGCTGGAGGACACAGGGATAACAAGGGTCACTGAATTAACTAATCAGGGCTCACATGGGGTCACAGTGACTGAAGCAGTGAGGATGGGGCCTATTGGGTCTGCACCGGGTCATCTGCATATGTTTTGACTGTTAATGTGGTGTATTTGTGGGACTATTAAAAATAGTAATGTGTATATGTTTGACTCTTTTGCCTGCTCTTGGGACTCTTCCTTTTTTTTGGATTGCCTTTCTCCAGCCTCCATCTGAGTATTTTTGCCTTGTATCTTGTTTTGTTCTGTTTGGCCATCTGTGCTAGGAGGCCTGCTTCTTTCTGTAGAGGAAACAGAAGGGGAGTAGGTCTTGAGAAGACGGGAGGTGTGGGGGAAATCTGGGATGAATGAAGGGAGGGAAATATGGTTAGAATGCATGGTATTAAAGAAGAATCTATTTTCACAAAAAATTACAAGGTCAGTAATAAAACAAAGGTGCTTACAAACCCTGGCTTGAACTTCTTGGCATAGTAAAATTATTTCTGAACAAAACAAAACAAAACATAAGTCCAACCATTAATAAATTAGACCTAATGAACCTGGAAAACTTCTGTATGGTACAGGCTACTATCATTAAGACAAAATGGTAGGCTACAGAATGGAAAAAATACTTTTACCAAGTACACATAGAATAGAGGGCTAATATCTAAGATATATAAAGACCAATAAAACTAGATACCAAAAAAACAACCCGCTGTAAATGGAGTACATGTGTAAACAGAAAATTCTCAATAGAGAAACCCAAATGGCTAAAAAATGCTTAAAGAAAAGTTAAACATTCTTAGTCATCAGGGAAATGAGAATTAAAACTACTTGGAGATTTCTTTTTACACCAATCAGAATGGCCAAGTTCAGTAACACAAATGAAAGCACATATTAGGAAGAATGTGGAAGAAGGAGAACACTTCTCCATTGCTTCTGAGGAATAAGTATGACCGATCATTACAGAGCTGAGAATAGTTATACATCCGGGTGCAGTTGTATCATTCTTTGCCATATACCAAAAATCTCTATTTTCTACTGGAGAGACATTTGTTCAACCATTTTCATTGTTGCTCTGTTTATAATAGACAGAAACTGGAAACAGTCTATATGCCCATCAACAGATTCATGGATAAAGAAGGTGTGATATATAATAAATACATACATATATACATATGTTTGTGTATACCGCTCATATATACTCATATATATGTGAGAATTCAATGGATTTGCCAAATAACAGAGCCCCAATTGGACATATCTCATCACCAAATGAAGTCTCCCGATTTGCTATTAAGTTATATATAATCATGTTATTGGCCAAAGGCCCCTCATGGGTACCCCAGAACATTCCAAGGTATTGCCAGTGCTATTGATTGCTCTCCACAAACTTACGGTAAGGCCCTGTTGCTGAAGATAACACCTACATAACCCATCTACACAAGTCATTGAACAATAAGATGATGAGCTGGTATCTACCTAGAGACTTGAATCCTACATACTAGTGTTTACGAAACTGGAAGATACTCTGTACACCACCATAGAAAAGAGATAAAGACCAAACTCTTTGACTATCAATCATGACTTACTTGCAAAATATGTTGTTGCAATAGTAGCACAAATGTTGTGGGGTAACCAACCATCAGGTAGTTGGATTTAAGGCCAAACCCATGAAATAGTACTCAGCTCTGACACTGCTTGGATGACCAAGAACCTGAGACTAGACAGGAAAGGGACCTAGAGGAAAATTAAACACCACTCATATGCTAAAGAACACAGAAACATTCTGCTATACTTATTGATCAGTTTCCTTCCTAGCCATTAATATAAGTTTTTCCCCTCAGTATATGAGAACCAATATAAAGAATCACAGGAGGACAATGCACAGAGAGTGAGAGATTTTGGAACGCTGAGTCACAAATGAAATTTCTCTACCAAATTCCTTCCCTCAGAGCTCAAGGAACTCTGTGGAAGAGAAGGTGAAAAGATTGTCAGAGCCAGGGATGATAGAGGACACCATGGAAACAAGGTCTTCTGAACACTTTAGGACTGATGACCATAGGAACTCAAGTACTGTGCGACTGTGGCAGCATGTAAAGTACCTACAGGGGATGGGGATAGATGGCATCCCAGTGGTAAGAGGAAAAGTAGACACAAACTCCCACCCTTAACCCCGAAGCTGTCTCCAATCAATAACTACTTGAAAATCAAAAATTCGTTTTATCCAAATGAACATCACTTGGTATACAAGGAACTCTTAAGGACAGGCCTCATGCCCAGAAGTAGATTGTTAAAACAAAAAACTATTTTCTAATCTCTCTCTCTCTCTCTCTCTCTCTCTCTCTCTCTCTCTCTCTCTCTCTCTCTCTTTCTCTGCCTGATATATCCTTTGTATTTTGTGTTTTTATTGGATTTCTTTGTGTGTGTGTGTGTGTGTGTGTGTGTGTGTGTGTGTGTGTGAACTGTATGTTTCTGTATATATATGTGTGTGTATGTGTGTGTGTGTGTCTTGCTTTTTGGGCCCTTTTCTTCTGTTTTCCTATTCAGCTTTTTTTTTTTCTTATCATTTTTAGATGCCTGCTTGTTTTCTAATGAGAGAGAAAAAGAAAGGCTATGGAATTTGGATGGGAAGAGAGATGTATAGGATCTGAAAAAGTTGGTAAGCGGGAAATTATAATCAGAATATATTGCATTAAAACACTATGTTTTAGTAAAAGAATTACAAACAAAAAATCCTAATTGTGTTGGTGTCTGATAGCATCAGGAGTCACTCTATTTTTATGGTGGCACAGTTTTGTTATTTTTATCTCTGTTTAAGAGGCTTCTTAACACTTTAGAAAATGAGGAAACTTCAGAAAGTGCTTTAGAATGTACAAATTCATTTCACAGGCAGGTAAGACATTCAGTGACTTTTCCAAAGCCCTGCACTTGAAGAATCTAATCTGGAATGCAAATACTCAACTTTTCCATTTTCTTCCTTCCTTCCTTCCTTCCTTCCTTCCTTCCTTTCTTCCTTCCTTTATCCCTTCTTCCCTTTCTTCCTTTCTTACTATCTTTCTTTCTAATGCTATCTAGCATGTGATTACTATTCTTCAGTCTACATAGGTGACAATCATGGCATCATAGATTAACTAAAACTTAAGAGTTATTACTGAATGCTCAGAATTCAAGCAAGCAAGTATCACTAACGGGACTAGGACATTCTGGGAGAGGGAGATAACAAATCTTTGATATTTGATGAGATTTACAGTCACACATGAAGGACCTGAGAAGCCCAGCATGCAGCTTGACACTCATACTTGGAGACGAGAACGAAGGTCAACTACAGGTCTCTGCAATACCATACTAGCATCTAAATCAAGTTTAGGAAGCTTAACTCCTTCTCCAGTTTTATAAATCTCCATCTGCTATTTCTCCTAAACACCAATGCCTGTTTCCTCATACTGCAGATAATCATGATTGATTTCTATCTTTAAAGACAAATTTAAATACAGAGATAGTAGTGTAATTAAAGAGAATTGAATAGAGAGATTCCTCATGACATCCTTATCTTTCACTACCATCTAATATGTCGAGGTTAGTGGATATGAGGTGGAATTTAGTCAACATTTCTCTTGAGCTTTCACTGGGTTTTTAAAAATCCTGCCAGTTAGTTTAGATTGTACAAAAGAATCCCTATATGTTTATTTATAGCTATAGATATTAAGACAGTGGTGAATAACATAAGTTCAGTGGGCAAAATGTTTACAAAATCTAAAACCTGGAAGAGTTTACACTTTTCTAAACTAGTCAGGACAAATTATAAAAATATATGCAAGCTTTTCCTTATAGAAAAGCTGCAATTTAAGTGACAGATGGTATTTATTACTTTAAATGTTCATGCCTTTGAATATTGAATGAATCGGAAGATATTTATCATTTTAATTTGAATAAGTCAATAGAGAATTTCAGAAACAAAAATATATTTGTATAATAGATTTGTCTTCTGATTGTTTGTATAGGGCCATGTAAATCATGTTTAAAGTTGTCAATGTAGAATTCAGGAAGAAAGACAAAGACACAGTATAAGTTTAGTTCTATACTTGGAGAATACTTTAATTTATATCATGCTTAGTTTTCTTGGTGAATTCATTAAAGCTAAAATATTATCTCATAAATTTTTAATGATTGTCTCTCAAAATAATTTTAATTAGAAATAATGTTTAATTATTAATAATTATTAATTGGTCATCAGATTAGTTTTTTGCTGTTTGTTTTAATTATTTTCTAATGTAACTGCAAAAATAGAGTAATAATCTTGAAATAAGGCTAACAAGCAGAAAGCATAACAACTTAAATAATCTTTGACTTGAGATCTAGATAGACTTTTGAACTTCTGAAAAAGTCTCAACATCCTTTTTCCATTAAGTTGTATATGTTTACATGGATCAATTTTCTCAGCACTGATGATTATAAAAATCAAAAAGTCAACACACAAACCCTGAAGGTGCTCTAAGTTCTATGGTACCAAACATTTATCCAATATTTAAATTTTTTCTCATTTCTCTTTTAATTGCACATTTATTGATTCATTTATTTTGTCTTCACATAAATATATGTTTGGGCACATGCCTGGTGCTGTGGTGCACATATGGAAGTCAAAGGGTAGTTTAAAGAAGTCATTTCTCTATTTATTATGTTGGTATAAGAGGCAAATTTGGATTGTGGCTAGGCATCTGTGCCTTTACAAAAGTATGTCATTAAACCAACCCACATTTTAACTATTTACAAAGCAATTTAAAGAAATATATAGTAGCAAAGTACAACACAAAATATCTAAATCACTTTAATATGTGACCAGCAATGATTTATATTATATTAATTGTGCTCATACTGATTCTTAGCATAAATTCAGGGGACAGTAAATTATTTGTCTCCTCATTAGCAAAACAGCGTATCACAAGACACATATGAAAGAAAAGGTAAAATAGGAACCCTTCTATGGCATCAGTTCTTCTCCTTAAAATCTGCTTATGGTGCTTAACTTTTGCTTCTTCTATACTATAAAGTATACACTGAATTGTGATGCTGATGATATCATCCTGAAATATAGAAAATAGTAGTGAAATATAATTATCATTTTATTTGACTGAAGAAAGTTTCTTGAAGCTTATCCCTGTCAATCTTTTCTTTTGTGAAGCTACTTGTAGTCAAGACAGAGAGACAAATATTTTCAATTTTTTTATTATGAATAAAGTCACATTTTCTATCCATGTATATCCTTAGTCAAGGCCCCTTACCTCTCCCATCCTCTCAAGTCACTCTTTCTTCTCCACATCTCCCCATCTCCTCCCCAGCATAGGCAGGATGTCCCAAGGTCTCAATATTGCTCAGTTCAGTCTCCATTCCTGGAAAAAGATTTTGACCAACCCTAAAAGTGATAGAGGATTGATCTCTAAAATATATAAATTACTCAAGAATCTAGAGCCCAAAATTTGAAGAACCCAATCAAAAATGGGGTTCAGAACTAAAAAGGGAATTATCAGCAGGATTACAAATGGCTGAAAAGCACTTGAAAAAGTGCTCAACATCTTTAGCCATCAGAGAAATGCAAATCACAACAACTTTGAGATACCACCTGGCACCTGTCAGATTGTCCAAGATAAAAAACAAAGATGACAGTCTATGCTGGAGAGGTTGCGGAGCAAGGGGAACACTCCTCAATTGTTGGTGGGAGTGTAAGCTTGTTCAGCCACTCTGGAATGCAGTATGGCAGTTCCTCAGAAAACTAGGAATCAATCTCCCCAAGGATCCAGCAATACCACTTCTGGGTGAACTTCAAAGGCATTTGCTTAACTATGTTCATAGCAACATTATTCATAATAGCAAGAACCTAGAAACAACCTAGATGCCCCTCAACTGAAGAATGGATTAACAAACTGTGGCACATCTACACAATGGAGTACTACTCAGCAGTAAGAAAAAATGATATCCTAAAATTTGCAGGCAAATGGATAGATTTGGAGAATATTCTCCTGAGCGAGGTATCTCAAACCCAGAAAGATAAGCAGGGGATGTACTCACTCATTAGTGGACTCTAAACAAGAAAAGCAAAAAGCAAAGTATTTCCAAGCTGCAAACCACAACCACTGAACAGCTTGGGATCTGAAACACCTTGGACTGACACCTTGGATATTTTCAATTTTTAAAACCTAAAGGTCTAATTGGAGGGCAGTTTATTCTAAATTTTTCCTCAAATGGTTTTGACACTTGAAATAAGTGATCATTAATACAGAATGCAGCCATGAATACAGCCTAGCAAAGCCTTGATTTAACAACTTTCTAAACAGCTGATTGAACAAAATTGCAAGTGGTAGACTCTCCAGTAACACATCCATAATTTCATATGAAGCTGTGTTCAGAGGTCAACAGCAGTGATTGTTTCAGCCTGCCCTGAAACAGGCCCTGCACTGCACAGTGTAAGGAGAGAGAGCATAGATAGGAACAAATTTCAGAGTCACTTGAACTTGTGGTTCAGCTAAAAAAGAAAAGATGAAAAGGTTTGTTCTATATTTGAGAAAATTATGTTAAGGAATATGTATTTAAAAATAACACTACAATATGATTCACTTAATATTTTATTGTTAACCCAAGTCATTTAAAGATTTTTGAGTACATGTATTTGCATAGATATACTTGTTTAGCCTTCATAGTATAAGCATGATATATTTACTGGGCTTATTTTAATTTTCATTTAGTTTAATATTTGAGATTTGTGTAATATGAGTAATGTCAGAAGATGGTTTAATAAATCCAAAATTTAAGCTTTTACAAAAGAAATATTTATTTGGTAATTACATGTATGCAATGTATTTAGATTATATACAACCTGGCTTCATCTCCTTCATCTCCTCCCTCATTTTCCCCATGTTCTGTCAACTTCAGGCTTATGCTTCCTTTTCCTTCTCCTCTTCCTCCTTCTTTTTTATTTTTTGTTTTACAATATAATGAGTCTTCTGATTAGTGCCAATCAATGCAATCCATATTCACATAGGGATAGGGTGTCATCCACTGGAGCTTAGGCAACCTATCAAATGTCATACAACAGTAGAAATTGAGTCTTTCTTTGCAAGGGACCATCAAAAGCCAATAATTAAGTTAGTTGAGTGTTGGGCTTTCTAAATCCCTTCCCACTCAATACTAGAGTATCAAATACACAGAACTTATGTTGTGCCAGCAACCATAGATACTGTAGTAAATGAGAGAAATGGTCCTGACATATCCATGAGTTATTGTTTCAAAGCAATATAACCCAACTTTTAGCTTTCACAATTTCCCTGTACTCATTTCTGGTGTTCTCTGAGCCTTGTGAGTGGGAAATAGGTGCTATGTCAATATCTTCTTTGGTAATGAGAACTGTTCAGTAACTTATTCTTTATACTTTTATCAGTCATAATTCTCTGTATTAACCACTCTTCACTTAATAAAGAAGCTTGCCTGGTAAGAAGTGAGACTTGCACTAGCCTATGGGTGAGGGCTAAGTATTTAGAAGGTGTTTGGATACTCTGTCTCTCAAAAGGAATATTACTATGGCCCAGGACTGCCTCACTCACAGTTTCTTAGACAAGTTTACGGTGCCAGCCATCAATGGCCTTTTGCAAAGTGCTCTTAAAGTCTAACTAGAAACTTCTTGATTATTCCTTTAAAGTCTGTGCCACTCTCCCACCAATGGAAGTGTCATGCCAGGCCTGTCCTGTCATTATTGTATTTCATACGGGTAAAGCTGAGGATGGCAAAATTCAGTTCTTTACAGAAAGACAAATAATTACATCTTTCTCATTTAAATATGAACTGGATTTCATCTTTAATAAATGATAAAATTGCATGATTAGAAAAAAGCTGTTGTAAAGTGAATTTATTTATGATATACTTTTAGTAGATATTTAAATTGGATATCATATCTATTTTACATAGACCTGAATAGCTAGGGTCTCATAAACTGTATTGGACAAAATGGAGTCGTGAGTAGACTAAGTTGGAGGAGAATCAGATGATAGTATATGAAAAAAAAAAAAGAAATTTTTGAGTCAGGAAACTGCTTGTTTACATTTTTCTACTTGTCAGGTTGCATGAAGTTTGTAGTAATCATGCTTGCATAAGTTTTTTTTTTGCTATTTCTGTCTCTTTATTAGTATTATTATTATTATTCGTATTAGTATAAAAAAAGAAGTCATACTTTCTATCCTTGTATATCCTTATTCAAGGTCCCTTCCCCCACCCACCACATCAGGTCATTCTTTCTTCTCCACAACTGCCCATACCCTCCCTGGGCAGACAGCAGACAGTCCCAAAGTTCCACTGACCCAATATTGCTTAGTTCAGTCTCCACTCCTGGCAGATCCAGCTTTCTCCCCTCAACCTCAAGAGTGAGTCAGGTGTTCCTCTAAGGGGAATGGGATCCAAGGAGTCAGTCCAGGGTGTTTATGATCCCAAGCTGTTCAGTGGTTGTGGTTTGCAGCTTGGGCATGCTTTGCTTTTTTCTAGTTTGTTTGTTTGTTTAGAGACCACTAATGAGTGAGTACATCCCCTGCTTATCTTTCTGAGTTTGTGATATCTCGCTCAGGAGGATATTCTCCAAATCCATCCATTTGCCTGAAAATTTTAGGATATCATTTTTTTTTCTTACTGCTGAGTAGTACTCCATTGTGTATATGTACCACAGTATGTTAATCCATTCTTCAGCTGAGGGACATCTAGGTTATTTCCAGGTTCTTCTATTACAAAAAATGCTGCTATGAACATAGTTGAGCTAATGCCTTTGGAGTATGACTGTGCATCTTTAGGGTATACACCCAGAAATGGTATTGCTGGGTCCTTGGGAAAATTGATTCTCAGTTTTCTGAAAAACTGGCATACTGCATTCCAGAGTGGCTGAACAAGCTTATGCTCCCACCAATAATGGAGAAGTGTTCCCCTTGCTCCGCATCCTCTCCAACATAGGCTGTCATTTGTGCCTTTTATCTTAGCCAATCTAACAGGTGTCAGGTAGTATCTCAAAGATGTTTTGATTTGCATTTCTCTGATGACTAAAGATGATGAGCACTTTTTCAGGTGCCTTTCAGCCATTCATAATTCTTCTGCTGAGAATTCTCTTTTTAGATCTGAAACTCATTTTTTGATTGGGTTATTCAAGGTTTTGGGCTCTAGATTCTTGAGTTCTTTATATATCTTAGAGATCAGTCCTCTATCACTTGTAGGGTTGGTGAAAATCTTTACCCATTCTGTAGGCTATCGTTTTGTCCTATTGACAATGTCCTTGCCTTTACAGAAGCTTCTTAGCTTCAGGACATCCCACTTATTGATTGTTGGTCTTAGTGTCTGTGCCACTGGTGTTATATTTAGGAAGTGATCGCCTGTGCCAATTGGTAGAAGTGTATTTCCCACTTTCTTTTCTATCAAGTTTAAAGTGGCTGGGTTTATGTTGAGGTCTCTGATCCACTTAGATTTGAGTTTTGTGCAGGGTGACAGGCTCAGATCTATTTCCATTTTTCTGTACACTTCCATCCAGCTATGCCAACAATATTTGTTAAATACACTATCTTTTTTCCATTGAATATTTTGGGGTTCTTTGTCACAGATCAGGTGTTCATAGGTTTTTGGATTAATGTCTGGATCCTCAATTCTATTGCATTGATCCACAAGTCTGTTTTTGTGCCAGTACCAGGCTGTTTTTATTACTGTAGCTCTATAGTATAACTTGAAGTCAGGGATGATGATACCTCCTGAGGTTCTTTTGCTGAGTAAAATTGTTTTGGCACTCCTGGCTTTCTTGTTATTCTAAATGAAATTGAGTATTGTTCTTTCAAAGTCCAAAAAATATTGTGTTGGGATTTTGATGGGCAGTGCATTGAATCTGTAGATTGCCTTTGGTAGAACTGTCATTTTGACTATGCTGATCCTACCTATCCAGGAACATGGGAGAGCTTTCTATTTTCTGATATCCTCTTCAATTTCTTTCTTCAGTGATTTAAAACTTTTGTCAAATAGGTCTATTACTTCTATGGTTAGAGTTACTCCAAGGTATTTAATACTATTTGCAGCTATTATGAAGAGTAATGTTTCCCTTATTTCTTTTTCAGCTCTTCTATCTTTAGTGTATAGAAGGGCTACTGATTTCTTTGAGTTAATCTTGTATCCTGCTACATTGCTGAAGGTGTTTGTCAGCCATAGCAGTTCCTTGGAAGAATTTTGTGGGTTACTTATGTATATAATCATATCATCTGCAAATAGAGATAGCTTCACTTCTTTTCCAATTTGTATCCCCTTAATCTCTTTTCGTTCCCTTATTGCTTTAGCTAAAACTTCGAGAACTATATTGAATAGATAAGGGGAGAGAGGACATCCTTGTCTAGTTCCTGATTTTAGTTGGATTGCTTTGAGTTTTTCTCTATTACATTTGATACTGGCTGCCAGCTTCTTGTAAATCACCTTTATTATATTTAGATATTCTTCCTGTATTCCTCATCTCTCCAGGGCTTTAATCATAAAGGAGTTTTGGATTTTATCAAGGCTTTTTCAGCGTCTAAGGATATGATCATGTGGTTTTGTTCCTTTAGTTTGTTTATATGATGGATAACGTTTACGGTTTTTCATATGTTAATACAGCCCTGCATTTCTGGGATGAAACCTACTTGGTCGTGGTGGATGATATTTTTTATACATTGTTATATACAATTCGCCAAGATTTTGTTGAGAATTTTCACATCAATATTCATGAGTGAAATTGGTCTGTAATTCTCCTTCATTGTTGACAGCTTCAATTTCCTTAAGGGCTATAGGCCTGTTTAGGTAATTAATCTGATCTTCATTTAATTTTGTAGATGGTACCTGTCCAGAAAGCTGTCCATTTCTTCTAGGTTTTCCATTTTTGTGGAATACAGATTTTCAAAATATGATCTGATAATTCTCTGTATTTCCTGGTGATCTGTTGTTATGTCCCCCTTTTCATTTCTGATTTTGTTGTTTTGAACACTCTCTGTTTTTGATTAGTTTGGCTAAGGGCTTATCTATCTAGTTAATTTTCTCAAGAAACCAAATCTGAGATTCATTGATTCTTTGTATTGTTCTTTTTGTTTCAATTATATTGATTTCAACTCTAAGTTTGATTATTTCCTGCTGTCTACTCCTACTAGGTGAGTTCGCTTCTAATTGTTCTAAGGCATTCATCTGCGCTGTTAGGTCTCTAGTGTGGGATTTCTCTAGGTTTTTCATGTAGGCATCTAGTGCTATGAATTTTCCTCTTAACCTGCTTTCATTGTGTCCCACAAGTTTGGATACAGTGTGGATTCATTTTCATTAAATTGTAGGAAGACTTTGATTTCTTTCTTAATTTCTTCCTTGACCCAGAGATGGTTCAGCCGAGTGATGTTTAGTTTCCATGAGTTGGTAGGCTTTCTTTAATTTTTGATGTTGTTGAACTCTAACTTTAGGCCCTGGTGGTCTGATATGTTACAGGATTATTTCATTTTTTTGTATCTGTTGATATTTGCTTTATGACCAATATTGTGGTCAATTTTGGAGAAAGTTCCAGGAGAAGCTGAGAAATATGTATATTCCTTTGCCTTTGGGTGGAAGCTTCTGTAGATGTCTATTAAAACCATTTGCAACATAACCTCTTTTAGACTTCTTATTTCTCTGTTGAGTCTCTGTCTGTTTGACCTATCCAAGTTTGAAAGTGGGGTATTGAAGTCTCCCACTATTAGAGTGTAAGAACTGATGTGGGATTCGAGCTTTAGCAGTGTTTCTTTTACATAAGTAGGTGCCCTTATAGTAGGGGCATAAATATTCAGGATTGAAATCTTCTCTTAACCATTTTTTTTCTGTGATGAATAAGTAATGACCATCTGGGTCCCTTTTAATTGCTTTTAGCTTAAAGTCTACTTTGTCAGCTATTAGCATTGCAACCCCCGCTTGTTTCTTAGGACTATTTGACTGGAAAATCTTTTCCCAACACTTTATTCTAAGCCTGTGTCTGTCTTTGCAGTTAAGGTGTGTTTCTTGTAGGCAACAGAAGGATGGCTTCTGTTGTTGTATCCTTCTTGTTAGTGTGTAACATTTTTATAGGAGAGTTTAGTCCATTGATATTAAGGGAAATTAGTGACCATTGATTGATATTTCCTGCCATTTTTGGTGGTAACTTGTTTGTATTTCCTTTCTCTGGAGTATTCTTCTGTGGAATTATTGATTGTTTGTTGTTTCATGGGTGTATCTGGGGTCCTTAGGTTGGAGTTTTCCCTCTAATACTCTCTTTAGTGCTGGATTGATAGATAGATATTGTTTCAGTCTGACTTTGTCATGAAATACCTTGTTTACTCCATCTATGGTGATTGATAATTTTTCAAGGTATAGTATTCTAGTTTGGCAGCCATGCTCTTTTAGGGTCTATATAACTTCTGACCAAGCCCTTCTTGCTTTCATTGTTTCCATTGAATAGTCAGGTGTTATTCTGATGGGTCTGCCTTTATATGTAAGTTGGCCTTTTCTTTTGCAGCTCTTATATTTTTTTCTTTGTTCTGTAAGTTTTGTGGCTTGATTATAATGTGGTGCACTGCCTTCTTTTGGGGGTCATATCTATTTGGTGTTCTGAAAGCTTCTTGCATCTTTATAGGCATTTCCTTCTCCAGGTTAGGGAAGTTTTCTTCTATGATTTTATTGAAAACATTATCTGTGTCTTTGAGCTGATATTCTTCTTCTTCCTCTATTCCTAGTTTTCTCTAGTTAGGTCTTTTCATGGTGTCCCAGACTTCCTGAACATTTTGAGTTATGGCTTTTTTAGTTTTAGTATTTTCTTTGACTGATATATCTATTTGAGCACTGAGTCTTCCACTTCAGAGATTCTATCTTCCATCTCTTGAACTCTGTTTGTTATGCTTGTATCTGTGGTTCCAGCTTTTTTCTTCAGGTTTTCTATTTCCATCTTTGCCTCATTTTGTGCCTTTTTATTGTTTCTATTTCAGCTTTTAGTTCCTGGCATGTTTCTTTAATTTTTGGTGTACTTTTCTTCATTTTCTTTCATGGATTTGCTCATCTCTTCCAATTTTTTGTTTGTATTTTCTTCTATTTCTTTAAGGCAATTTTTCATATCTTCTTTGAGAGCTTCGATGATCATTATAAAGAAATTTTTGGTGTTGCTTCCTTCAGTTTCCTCTTCACTGCTCAGTTCAGATCTTGTAGTTGTAGGATCGCCTCTTTCTTCTGGAGTTACCTTGTTGTTCTTTATATTATTATGTAAATTTTTACACTGGCATCTGCCCATGTCTTCAGTGGTTCAGGATTAAGTAGCTCTTGGTCAATTGTGGTAGTCAGGCTTGTGTGTTTCTTGTTACCTCTGAACAAATGTCTGTTCAATCTCTACCTCTGCTCTGGGCAGGGGACTGAATTTCAAATCTTCTGTCCTTCTCTGTTTGAGCAGTTGGAGGCAGGGTGGCTGTCAGTGGTCCCTCATTGTGTCTCATAGGTTTGTGTATGTTGTAGATTCATTTTCACTAAACTCCAGAAAGTCTTTGATATCTTTCTTCACTTCTTCCCTGACCCAGAGGTGGTTCAGTGTAGTGATGTTCAGTTTCCATGAATTTGTAGGATTTCTGTGATTATTGTTGTTGTTGAATTTTAAGATATTTCACGATAATGACAAGTTGAAAAAAATACCTATCCACAAAACAGTACTACAGAAAGCATTGAGGGAAAATTCCAATCTAAGGAACCCAGATACACTCATGAAACTACAAACAATTGATAATCCCACAGAAGAAAAACTCTAAGAACGGAAATACACACAAACTATCACCAAAAATAACAGGAAGTAACAATCAGTGGTCATTAGTATCGCTTGACATTAGTGGACTTAACTCACCTATGAAAAGACACACCCTAACAAGATGGATACAAAAACAAAATCCAACCTCTGTTGCATACAAAAACACACCTCAACTTCAAAGACAAGCACAGGCTCAGAGTAAAGGGATAGGAAAAGACTTTTCAATCAAATGGCACCAATAAACAAGCTGGTATTGCTATCCTAATATCCAACAATGTAGACTTCAAACTAAAATCAATCACAAGAGACCAGGTTGGACATTATTAATTTATTTCAGAAAAAATTGATCAAGAAGAGATTTCAATCCTAAATATTTATGCCCCTAATATTAGGGCACCTTCATATGTAAAAGAAACACTACTAAAGCTTAAACCCTTCATCAAATATCACACTCTAATAGTGGGAGACTTTAATACCCCACTTTCACCCTTGGACAGATCAACTAGAAAAAGACTCAACAAAGAAATAAGGGGTCTAACAGATGCAATGATGCAAATGGACTTAATAGATATTTATATAAGCTTTCATCCATACACAAAGGAATATACATATTTCTCAGCACGCCATGGAACTTTCTCTAAAATTGACCACATACTTGGTCATAAGGCAAATATCAATAGTTACAAAAAATGAGAATAACCCCTTGTATCATATCAGGCCACCAAATAGGAGGATCTTAAGACATTATACTGTTATTCACAATCTTATATTGTCCCTGCTTCCAGTCTGTCTGTTGTCACCTTTACTTATAGACAGGTTTTAAAACTTCAGAGAGTTATGGAGTTCTCTTCTTTTTAAATTTTTTTTTGTAAAATAAAGTCTTTTATTATCCATGTATCCCCTTGACCCCTCTCCCTTCCCCCATCCCCTCCCAGTCAGCCTTAAGCCTCCCTCCTCCCCATCTCCCCATCCCCTCCCCGGAAAGGGCAAGAAATTCCAAGTTGGATCAGCTCAGCATCCACTCCAGGCAAGTCCAATTTCCTCTTCCTAATATCAAGACTGGTTTATGTGTTGCTTTGGAGAAAATGGGCTCTGAAGTGCCAGTCTGTGCACATAAAACAGTCTGATTCCCTTTCCTTGAGGCTCTTCATACTACCCATGTCAGTGGACACTTGTCTATTCTTGGAGGGCCTAGTTCTTTTTCCTGATGGTTCCCCAGTGGCTGTTCTTGATTCAGTGACCTCCCCAGAGCTTCTGCCAGCCATCACTGTGAGAATTTTCCACATAATCCCTATCCACTTGTTCATATAGAGTCTCCTCCCCAACTATCAGCTGGACCAGGAACTCAGCCCAGTGCTCAGCCATGTATCCCTGCCTCTACCTCTATTCATTGTTGAATGTAAGTTCTGTGATGGCACTTATGGTGGTTATTCATTTGATTATAGATGAAGTCAAGTCTAGGCAATACCTTCACTATTGGTTGGAGACCTAGCCAGGGACATCCTGTAAGTTCTCGGAAGTTTCGCTAGCACCCGATCTTTTTCCAACCCCACACTGGCTTCCTCTATTAAGATCTCCATCTTTTTTTCTCCCTTGTTGATTCTCTCACTTAGTCATTTCCTTCTCTCACGATTTGTTTCCACCCCTCTTGGTTGCAACCCCTTATGCTCCTTATTAACTAAGGAGATATCTATTTTCTCTTCCTAGGGGAATCACTGGATGTCTCTTTTTTAACAGAATTTTCTGAGTTGCTACAACATTTTGTTGATTTCACTTTCATTTAGGCAACAATAACAAATAGATACATAGAGTCCAAAAAGAAAACATAAAAGCAGACATTCGTCTTTAAAGAAATGAAACACAATTATGAATTTCTTTGTAATTTATACTTTCATGTTCATATTTTACTTAATATATCTTTGGTCTGGAATAGAAAGGAAACAATAATTCATTTAATTCACCAAGTTGCTTTCTCTAAAAATCAACGAAAGAGTGGGGGAGATGGCTCAGTGGAAAGGATGGTTGCTATACAAGACTAAAAAACTGAGTTCAGAATGAAAGCACCCATAAGAAAGCAGGGCAAGTTGAAAGCTCATAATCTCAGTGCTTTTGGGGCACTCAGACACTGGAGAATTACTCGGCTTTTGTCTGTCAGCCTGTGTAGATGAAGAGAATAGGGAGAAGAACAGTAGGTGAGGACATTTTATATTTCCCACTGGTCTTTCATGCATTCATAAGGATATATAATACACACATATTCAAATATTTATAGTGGACTATGGTCTTTATTGTAATTAACCAATGGAGGAAATTAATAGAAAGAAAGGTGAACAGCAGTTCATACAGTCAAAATGGCTAAAGTCATATTATAGACACATTACTCTCAATATCTTCTTGTATATATTTCTTTCTAAATCTAGGAGATAGGCATTTCTGAACATTCTATTTGCAAACAAGATTTCCTAAATGTATCCATGACCTATTTTATTTAAAATTTTAAAAGAAATAAAAACAAATGAGCTAAGATAATTGTTCCTTCTACACATCATAACTCCTAATTAGTATGATGTAGAATTCTTTATTGTTTATTTTATTACTTACTTTTAATTGTATGCATTAATTATACAAACTATTTTGATTAATCATGACACTTTCATACGCATAAATAATATTCTTTGATAATATTTGCTATCCCTTACTCTCTCTTGTTCTCTGTTCTTCTCTGTTTCATTACACTACTGATGTCATTCTCTTTTCTAAATAAACCTTTCCACCTCCTTTTTAAACTTTTGTGCTACATTTATTTACTGAAAGTATGTGTGTGTTTGTGTGTGTGTTCACATGCACATGGGCATGCATTGACACACATGTATTCCACAATATGCATATGGACTCATCTAGGTGGAAGCATTCTCTTTTTCTACAATGTGCATTTCAAGGATCTGACTCAGTGATCAGGTGTGGCAGCAAGTGTCTGTGCTTGCTTATTCAACTTGCCAGGCTCCTTCTACTTTCATCCTTTTTCCTTCTGTAGATACTGTGCATGAGCCAGTCCATACAATATATGTCTTTCTGAGTCTGGCTTATTCCTTTTAACAAAACAATACCAGTTCTATACATTTCCTTATAAAGTAATTCATTTTTTCTCATAGTCAAATAATACCTTAAGAACATTTTCTGCATCTATTTTAAAGTCCAAGACAGAAAAACTACACTACACCATGGACATACACACATGCATATACACATGCATGTACACACACATGTACACATGCACATATGTGCACACACTTTTGCAATGTATCTGCATTAAAGTAATTTTATCATTCATGTTTTTTAAAATAAATCCATTCTTCTTATTACATAATGCCATGACTATCATAGTCAGCACATTACTGAGGTTACCCCTTTTAAAAATTCTTAGTTTTACATTGTTTGTCCAAGTATATGACACATAACATATGATATTTAGAACAAGAGTTTAACTATGCCTTTAATTATAGCAAAGCAATGCTTTAGCTGTGGGAAATAGGCAATTTCAATAGTCCTGAAATATTTCTTGATGAGAGGGTTGGTGAAGTTAGATGTATCTTTTGAGGAACTGGGATTCAGATCACAACAATAAAAAGATTAGGTAGAACTTTTTACTGAACAGTAATTTTTAGTAGTATGAAACCAAGCCTCCCAAAACTCAGACCTTTAAGAAAAAAGAAACGCACTATGATCTTGTATTTCTTCTGGGTCAGGACCTTAGAAAGGAAACACTGTGGCTAGCTGACTTGTACTTCACTGTAACAGTGAAAGTCATGCTGGGGTGGGGGCTTCTAGGAAGGGAGGTTACCTTCTTATGAAGGCTTGATTAAGACAAGAGAGTATCTATTTCCAAGGTAGCTCCCAGGATTGTAGCTCACAGCAGCAAAGGGTCTTTATAGGTGTGCCTCTTCAAGGGGTTAATGGAGAAATATTAAAACACAGGGACTTGTTTTCTCTGAAGTAAAGTCTAGAGGGACAGTAAGGCAGAAACTGCTATACAAACACCCTAGGATTAACTTCTTTAAGATTTCAAGTCATTTTCAACAGTAGGATATTTAGTTTAATGTACTGAAAGGCAATATAACAATGAATTTTTGAACACATTGGCTACCATACATGAGAACATATGTGAAGCTGTTGCCTCTGCAGGGCTATAACATATTTAATATCTTTAAAAAATATGACTATAAATTCTCTCTTCCATCTCTTGGATTCTTTTGGTTATGCTTGTATCTGTAGTTCCAGCTCTTTGCTTGAGATTTTCTATTTCCATCTTTGCCTCATTTTGTGCCTTTTTTATTGTTTCTACTTCAGTTTTTAGTTTCTGGAATGTTTCTTTCATGTTTTGGTTTACCTTTTTTTGGTTTTCTTTCAAGTATTTGTTCATCTCTTCCAATTTTTTGTTTGTATTTTCTTCTATTTCTTTAAGGGAATTTTTTTTATATTGTCTTTAAAGGCTTCAATAATCTTCATAAAGGTGTTTTTGGTATTTCCTTCTGTTTCCTCTTTATTGCTCTGTTCAGGTCTTGTAGCTGTAGAACCACCAGTTTCTTCTAGAGTTGCCTTGTTGTTCTTTATATTATTATATGTATTTTTGCACTGGCGTCTTCCCATGACTTCAGTGGTTCACGATTAGGCAGCTCCTAGTCAGTTAGGGTAAGAGGGCTTGTGTGTCTCCTGTCTCCTCTGTTCAAGGGGTCTACTTGATCTCTGACTCTGCTCTGGACAGGGGTCTGGATTTCAAAACCTCAGTCCTTCTCTGATGATGCAGTTTGCTCTGGAGGCAGGGCTGGCCATGCAATGTCCTGTCTTTTAGATGTGGCTCGAGGAGCCCCTCATAGCCAAACCTAGTCCTGTCTGCTAAGGAGAGTCTGGGATCAAGCTCTACCCTGGTTCCAGGAAAGCAACTTTTCAGACTGGGGATCAGGCACCAGAATTCAATCTTGTTGCTATTTTTATCCTTATTCTTTATTGAAAGCTATCGTCATATATATATATATATATATATATATATATATATATATATATGTATCACTACAAACTAATTGGCATTGCAAGAAGTGTTATCAAATTGGAGCATGTGAGTTTTAACTTTAAGTCTTCATTAAGACAAGACCCTTATAGACAATTTTAGGTCACTCAAAGTTTTGGGAGCTATCATTGTTTTCATTTGTGATGTGCTATGTATTACAACATTGAATGACATTAAGCAAACTAAAATGATATGCAAAAATATAAAAAAAATATGATTCAAGTAGACAAGTAGAACCAGTGTGCCAACTTTTCATGTATCTCTCTCTCTACATATATATGTATATATATACATTTATATAATGTGTGTGTAATTAATAATTGTGTAAAAGTAAATAAGTATGTATGCATATGTATTTACCTGTGTAAACTATTATTACAGAATTATAAAAAAAGAAAAAATTAATTTGAACTTCTTGATTGTAGAGAATTGAAACTTTGCAGATTTAGAGCCAAAATTCCTGGGATAACTATAGTCTTAATATTCATACCCTGTGCATCTTTGAATCTGATTGTACATCACTCAAGCTATCAGGTAAAAATTTACTAACAAATCCTTGGCTTCTAATATCTTCAAAGTTAAGAATGGTATCAGATACCTTTTGAAACCCAATCTTGGATTTTCTCTGCTTTGTTATTAAAGATCTGCATCATTTCCTACCAATGTATTTGAAAAATGCCTTATGTTATTTTTTGTTGTTGTTATGTTACTGCAAAAGTTTATATAATCACTTCCATGTAGACATTTGTTATTTAAGGGCATCCTGAAATAATAAATTATTTCTTATTACCTTTGAAATGAAAAAAAAATATGACTATAACACATTTAATAAAAATCTGAAGTATTTGTTCATAGTTATTCATTTGCAATAGAAAATGCAGATGTATCAATCATGATGGTAAGTTGATGCTTCAGAGTCAGTTAATACTTATTTATTTATGTATTTGTTTATTTATGTATTTATTGAGACAATATTTCTCTGTGTTGCCCTACTTGTACTTGAACTTGCTCTATAGACTGAACTGATCTTGAACTCAGAGCTGCCTGCTTCGGCCCCTGGAGTTCTAGGATTAAAGGCATGTGCCACCACTACCCAGCAACACTGATTTATTTAGCTGACTTTTTCAAATCAGATTTTGCCAAAATATTTAGCATTATATTACTTACATAAACATATTTATAAATAATCATGGCAAAACCAGTAAAATAAAATAATAATTGTTTTTACCTTTTCTTTTGTGTTGCTTCTGTGTAGAACGCTCCCTCATTGCTTCTGTTAGGTTAGAGCAGAGGGCAGATACAAAAAGGATTGTGGAGCCAAGTTTCCAAGAGCAAAATGGCAGAACAAACACCATCTAGGTTATTCCACTTTGCAACAGGAAGATTCTAATAAAAAGGAAGAGAAAAACTGTGAGACTTCCTTCTCTATGCCCCAGAGCATGAGCAGTAAGGAAGAAACAATCCTCATGTGTTATCTGCTCATGTTATCACCATCACTACCACTTAACTAACACTGTGATTTTTGCTGTTACTTGATGGGTTTCACTTAAGAAAGGAAGAAGAAATGAAATTTCTAGACTAAAACATGTGCAGTGTTGTGTTACAACAACCAACCAACAACAAAACAGAGATCTGTTCTCCTAAAGAATGCACTAAGGAATCAGGAAAGGGTGAGGATGATGTCCTTAAAAATCCACAAGCAGGAACCCAATAGGTTGGTACTCAGCCTGGAGTTGCCTCTTATTAAGCACCCTAGAGTGTTTTTATTTTACTTTATTCTGGAAAACAAATACTTGTTTAAATTGTCTTTGTCTTTCCATTGAATCTCACCTTTGAGAAAGTAGGAATAAAGGAAAATTTTAATCTGGTGACACTCTCCTCTCGTTAGCTATATTTCTTAACTATTGCCACTGTTATCAGAGGTAATTATTATATCCCATAAACTTTCTTTCTTGTCTGTCCTGACAGGGTGCTTTGCAGGTTGTTTATTGAGGAATGTTCTTAGTCTTGATTGAAAGCTGTGAGAACAGTTAAACTGGACGAATTTGTTTACTCTGCTAGTGGATAAATGAATGACTGTCTTAGGCCTGGTTGGTGTATCTTGATGCAACACCATAGTAACTACTGTGGTTTCTGTGTCATCACCAATGTGGGTCATTGTATCTCCATATAACACTTAACATTTCCCAGGATAGAACTCTTACTTCAAGGTGCGGGTAGATGGGTCAGCAGTTAAGAGTGCTAGTTGCTCTCTCAAAGGACCCAAGTTCATTTCTCAGAAAATGTGTCAAGAGGCTCAGAATTTCCTGTAACTCCACTTCCTCAGTATCTGATACCCTCTCAGGCTGACAATGGCATCCACACATGTGTACATATATACACAGACACTCTTATACCTAAATACATAACAAAATAAAGCCTTTTAACTAAAAATGTAAATTATATTTTCTTAGCTTCATGGATTTAATCAAATGGTTCATGGACTCTTCTTTGCTTCTACACCAAATTTGTATATGAATGTACTTTACAACTATTTCTGAATAAACACTGAATAAACATTGGAGCTGGGATTGTGAGGTGAACAGGAGAAATTTGCCAAGATGAAAACTTGCTTGGGCCAAGCAAGTTTAGATGCAAGGCAGCAAGACAAGAACTCAGAAGACCTATGAGCCTGGTTATTGAGGGTTGAGGGATCAGCAGACCGGACTGGACTGAAGAGCTAGAGAGGGTCAGCACATAAACAGCCTTGTAAACTAGATAAAGGCTTTATATTTATCCTGCAGAATCTACACTGAAAACAGCTCTTAGAAAAAGTGCCTATCGTCAGATCTTCATGAATAAGACCTTGCTTCCCTTCCCCCTGTTTACCTTTGTATTTGTTCGATGGTCTTGGGTGTTTAATATGCAGAGCCGACACTCTTCTATTTCAGTGGCAGAGACACGTGGCAATACAGCCCACATTGTTCATAGATTTTAGTGGAATGATTTAGGTCTATTCACGCTGACATATGAACTTGTTATTTCAACTAAATGTCAGTGTAGATTGGAATGCTAATTCATTTAAGCAGACATGTGTCAATGTCACCCTAAAACAAAGTACCTCTGTTATGGTGCCAACAACTGTTAAAACAAGCAAAACAATAGCTATAATTCCAAATCTGCTTCAGAATAAAATTCTTTGGCAGATGTTTATTTGTATGAGGTGCTAGAAATATGTCATTGGCTGAATGTCATTTTATTCAAACAGACAAATAAAAAAAGAAAAACTATTTGATAAGTATTAAAATTCTGCCCCGAGAGAATCTATTTGTGTTACAGTAATCACTCTATTCACATGAAAATTTACATAGACATATGATCTAAGTGACATTTCTTTGAAAAAAAAAAACACCCAAACTTTCTAACAAAAATAAATTGAAGAATGGAATAACTACTGGCCTATTATTGAACATTAAAATGTAATCTTATCAGTCACTCAAGGTCAAGATGTTTTAGGTCTGTAGAAAACTTAAAAGACAATTCAATCTAATATTGTTTTGAAGATGCAGAAAGTGAGATGTTGTCATATAAAATGTCCCAGATATGGTCAAGAAAGTTGCAGCATATAAAGTCATATGCTCTGAATTCTGACTTTGAATCCATTAGATCTTACATACCCTGTCGTCGTTTGCTTGCCTGCCAGCATAGCTTTAGGTAAGTTAAGAACTCATTTCTGGGCATGAGTTACCATTTCAGTTGGGTTAGCTTGGCTGCAACCTATTTTAAAATAAAATCATTGCAATTAAACATTTTCCACTGGTGATGCAATCACTGAAACAGGACTACTAATCCACAGTTTACACGGGTCAATGTCAATTAGAATTATGCCAATTTTCAATATGACACATTTCATCCTGTGCCAAACAGAAAGCAAATTGATAATGCTAAGCATGCATGCCTGTTTTACAGGCTTCTGATTTAATTAAATGAGGGTGCAGAAGTCAGGAGGCCAGTGTTTAAATGAAAATTTTAATCTTCATGCCTTCATTCACAGGAGCTTCAACACTTTTCTAACACTTTACTGCCACATGCTAAAAGAGTTGTGCTTGCTTAAGGAGTGAGCATATTTTGTGACCAGTCAAATTCACCTGATTATGAAAATTGGTATTTTTCATTGTAAATATAATAATAACTATTTAGCTACAAATCAATTAGCCACTTAGGAATGTACTGAATGTGCTTGCTATTAATTGTGAATAGGCAAAGATAATTGAAGCTGTCACAAGAAATTACCTTGTATTAGCATAAGCAGAATGTCTTGCATCATTCCTGTAGATGACACATAGCCTTATGAATACAAATTAAGACAATTTCCAGAAGTACACAATGGTTTAATAAAGTCACATGTATAATATTAGTGATTAGTAGACTGTGCTATATATATATATATATATAGTTATCTATCTATATATATGTGTGTGTGTAATATGTCTTGCTACTGTCACAGTATAGTAACAGAAAGTAAAGAGCTGGTCTTCCAACATGAAGACTGCTGCATACATAAATATGAGAACTGTTGTAAAAGAAAATTAACTTTTAAGATATAGAGAATGAAGGACTCTATAGATATTAAATATGTTATTATATATTACAATGAGTTTGAACTGTTATATAGTTTAAAATGAACAACTGTTTAATCAGACTGTGGTTTATGAAACAAAATCCTTCTTTGGCAATTTAGTGGATGTAAATGAAAATAAAATTAAGAGAATTCAGAATGAACTGCTGTAAATGCAACATAATAGGTAAAAGATAGAAGCAGTTTACATGCTCACTAATAGATGCAACCATTTCCATGTCTATTAATTATGAGAGAGCAAAAGAAGAGACCTGCACACAATGGAATATTATTTAATCTTTCAAAGGAGTGGATTATTTTGCATGTTATAAAAAAAAAATTGGGGGATATTTTAGCCACTGAAATAACTGAGCAAAAAAGTCATCAAAATATATTTGAGAGCTCAAAGTATATAGAATAATAAATACTTCATTTAAATTATAACCCATAATTCTCCATTTAACCCCAGTTTTCTTACTGATACATTGTAGACTGCAGCAGTAGATGAAGGGATGTGAAAATGCTATACTCTTTTAAACATTCATTGTCCTATTTTCTCAAGAGTATCCCTACCCTTTTTTCCAACTCCCTACAGATTATATTTCTTTTTTATTCCTTTAGGTACTTACTATGCACTCCCAGTTACTAATCTCTCACACACATATATAGATTTATGGGGGCTTTGTATAGTAAAGAGAACCCAACTCACATTTAAGAGACTCCAACTTTTAGGCTGTTTTATATTCAGACAAGGTTTGAACCAGTCTGAGAAAACATATAATTCATCTAACTTACATGGTATTCATGAATACAAATTATCTTACCCATGGATGTGAATCAGTTTTAAAATGAATACTTCTGATTCCCAAATGATTCATCTGATTGATCCAAAGACACTATAGAAAATGCTTATTGGTGTCTTTATATCAGTAAATACCGTTTAATAAATTTTCTTTTTGAATGATGTTACAAATATAGGGCTTTTGTTTGGGGTCAAACATTTTTTTT
The DNA here is from genome assembly GCA_004025045.1 of Sigmodon hispidus. Taxonomy (NCBI): domain Eukaryota; kingdom Metazoa; phylum Chordata; class Mammalia; order Rodentia; family Cricetidae; genus Sigmodon; species Sigmodon hispidus. The sequence continues at coordinate 80,241 of PVIH01006745.1, read as the reverse complement.
AAATTTTGCATGCATTTAATCTGTGGATAACTTCTATATCTCCTTTTGATTCTCCTGACTTTACAAATTGCTAAAGGATGTCATCAGTTAGATTGACACAGCCTGTGACTGAACAATATGAACAGAAATTCCTGACCCAAAGCTAGTGTTTTCTCTAGCTAATTACATCTCCTCTATAGTCTTGTCTGATTTTTTTAAAAATTTTTTCCCAGATAGAGTTCATAGCCATTTTTATCACTGAGTCATCCTTAAATGTTGCCTTAGTGAACACTTTTAAAATCCAAAGTGCTTCTAGATACCCTTAATTCCTTGTGTGTGTGTGTGTGTGTGTGTGTGTGTGTGTGTGTGTGAAATTGCTTCATATGTTTTAATCAGAAATATATAGGTAAGTTTCACATAGACTATGCACATATTCTGTTCTGTCTGGTCAATACTTAGTGTTACAGGAAATGTGCCATTTAATAATTTTTATGATGTATAATTTCACAGAACTGCCAAATAAGTAGTTCTGTAGTGGAAAATGTAGAGTTAGAGCTTAAAGATAAAGTTTCTCAAAGTCTTATTCTGTCAATGAGTCTTCAAAATGTGTTTTAAAACAGTTTTAATCCCATTTCATCATAGGGTACATAGTTTGCTTCATAAATGAAATAAACAGTAATATAGTTTAAAAGTTAAACTCTTATTATTGTATGTTGGACTAAATCACAGTAATTTCTATTATCCATAACATAAGAATGGTATTTAGGGCCTTACGTTGATCTTCAACAAATCTGTCTCTTTTAGCAAGTCAGTTTTCTAAAAATCTTTTAATCTTCATTTATTTTATTCAAACTGATAGGATTTTTTTTCTGAGGTATTTAATACCAGGTGTTACGTAATTAATGACAACAAAACCAGCTGTGGTGGTTTGAAGTGTTACCATGGAGTGGTACCTTTGAAAAAATTAAAAGGATTAGGAGGTGTAATCTTGTTGGAAAAATGTGTAATTGACGTGGACTTTGAGATTTCAAATGCCCTTGCTGGTGTCTCTCTCACTGCCTATGGATCACAATATAGTTCTGAGGTACTGCTCCAGGTTCTTCCTCCTCGATGCCATGCTTCTAACCATGATGATAATTACTAAATCTCTGATACTGTAAGCAAGTTTCCAATTAAATTCTTTCTCTTATAACAGTTGTCATTGTCATAGTGTTTGTTCTTAGTAATAGAACAGTGACTAAGAAAGAAATTGGAGTGGGATATTGCTTTGACAGCCTTGATGATGTTGCTTGTTGGAGAAATATGGAAGATTTAGGGACTTTCTGCTAGAAAAGTGGTTGGATACTTCAAACAGGGCTTAAAGAATTGAAGAAAAGATTATTCAGTGAAGGAAACCATCAAAAGCATAAAGCTGATACAAATGTAATTGAAAAGGATACCAAGTTCCAGTTTCATAAAGCTACAAAACTTGGAAGCTTTGGACACCTGGTGTTGACTTTATAGTCAAAGATACAAGAAAGGGGTTGTGGAATGTCCCTATGAGACTAAGGAAAGGTCATCAGGCCAGACATATGTCAGAGATGTTCATGCATGGAGGCTCAGAGAGGCTATTCATAAAGCTATGAAGATAAAGGCTGGGTTTCAATAGAGAGACTAAGATGTTGGAGATGTTAGAGTCATTGTTTACCTGCCAAGGTGAAATGCACACTGGGTATGGAACCAGCCCAAAAGAGAAATGTGTGCTATAGTCAACAAAGCTAAAAGAGTTTGAGATTTGAAGAACACTTTGGCATCAAACATAGAGACACAAAACTTGGCTGGTTTTGAGTCTTGCTTTGGTCCATTATTTCCTCTCTATGCTTTATTTCTTTTCTTTTGTAATGATAATATATATTCTGATTCATTGTATGTTGAAAGTATGTGATTTGCCTTTTAATATTTTATAGGACTTATATTTAAGAGATTGCTGTGAATCTCAGAAAAGACTTTTTGAACCTTTAAGCAGTCTTGAGACTCTGAATGACTAAGGGGACTTTCGAAGTTGGACTGGATGCATTTTGATATAAGTACAAATCTATAGAGGTCAAGGGATAAAAATATGGTGGTTTGAACAAAACTGGCCTCCATAATATTTGAATGCTTAGTCATCATGGAATGGCACTATTTAAAGGACTGACAGGATTAAGAGAAGTGGTCTTGTTGGTTGATTTATGTCATTGGGAGTGGTGATTTTGAGGTTTTAGTAGCTCACACCAGGCCTAGTGTCTCTCTCTTTCTCTTTGCCTAACAGAATATCATTCACATGTGCTGCTTCAGAATATTCCTGCATGCCACCATGCTTCTTTCTATGATGATAATGAATTAGGCCTCTGAGACCAAAAGCAAATCTCCAAATGAGAGACTTTCTCTTTCTCTTATAATAGTTGTCACAGTAATGGTGTTTCTTTATAACAATATAACATAGAATACTAAGACATAAGATGACTTCTCAACGAATGCTTACAACAATACCAATAGAGAATATCCTCATGAAATCTAAACATAGAATCTGAGATCTAAATGTTAACAGATGGAGAAAATTCAACAGATATTGCTCACATGTCAAAGACCTTGCATTTGGAATTTTATGCTATCTGCATGTTGTATTTATTTTTTAGTTCTTGATTTTTAAACATAAATTAACTGTCCTTGATAGTGTTGTAATCTTCAAAATTTGTTGAAGAATTACTTGGCATACTAGGTAAAAATGTTCATTTTCAGAGTTTGCTTTTACATATTTTGCTGAAAAATTCTAGATATGTATTTAGACTTGTGTTGTAATATGGTTTTCACCTGATGATAAATCTGAGTGTTGCACCTTTGAACTAAAGATTCATAAGGTAAAATGAGAATTGGGTTTTCAACTTTTTTTTTTTGAGGAAGGTCATTAAATCATAAATTTTCTGAGCTGTGATCCCTCATTCAACTCTATAGGTCATATCTTTTACTGGCACATCCTCAAAAGGTCCAGTCAATGAGTTATAAATATTATGTATCAGGATTTTGATGAAATTTCATCTCTTATTGTTTCTCTACTATTACTTTCATGGGAATTCTAGAAAGGCTGAGATCAGATCAGTTGTTATTTTAATCATATTCTGATCTCTGCCCTAAAGATTTTTTCAAGATCACTTTGGTTAAAAAAAAAAATTAAATAAGCTGAGTAGACTATTAATGAAGGTCTCTATGCACTTCTTTACAAACAGCAGCAAATCATTTCAACCTCTTTTCTCAAGGTCAAGCTTCATGCTAAGGAAATGATTGATTTCCATTGCTTCATCAAGGATGTTTGAAGCCTGAAATAAAGAATTTCTCAAGAGTTTTGGAGTCAAATTTATATTTATTCCCATAACTTGGGTATGCCACATCATCACTCAGAGATGTCAGTATATTTTGAACTATTTCTTTTATAATTCCTGAAAGCATATGCCTAGTGACCAGAAATTTTAAATGGACATCAAGCACAACTACAAAGCTAGGTAAATGCTTCTGATACTGGCAAGACAAGTGATAAGATATGAAGTAATCAAACAAACTCTAGTTGTATCATTGTGGCAGTGTCTCATGATAGGATACTCCATTGTGATTAAATTTCATTAGCTTATGGGCAGGTGGTTCTTGATACAGCAAAATCTAAGGCACTAAGACATTTCCTTACATGTGCACATTAATAAAGTTCTGAATTTTCAAAGGCTTTGCTTTGTTATAATGCTATTTACATTGTGGATTTGATATTTTTATACATTTGTGAGATTTTCTAGAGAATTATGAAAAAAAATCTCTAACCAAAACCAAAAAGACCACAAAAGGGAGAGCTAGACCATGAGTTGAGAGTGGAACTGATGACCTTACCCTATAAATATGTCATCCATAATACAAATACTCAGACAAATGTCTGTAATCCACAACATAGAACCCTCTGTGTTGCCATCTGCTCTTGAGGTCAGCCCACTCCAACTTATCTTTGAAGTGTGTACTTTGCTTTGTTACATTATTTTTGAATGAAACCATCTGTCATCTGCTACCAAGATGAGAAGTAAGAATAAGCTTTCTTATAGTCATTTAGATTAACAGAATGAGTAAGGTATAGGCCCTTGCTTTTTGAGAATTCAGGTGTATATTTTCCATGCTGAAGCACCTTCATAGTTTTTTCTTCTTCTTCTTTTTTTTTTTTCTGGGTGTTCTCAAGGACCCAGCTTCATTCAGACAGAGGTCTCCAAGAAGAGGCTTCTTTAGGCTAATGGTTCTCAACCTGTGGGTTGCTACCCTTTTGGAGTTGCATTTTAGATATTTATATTACAATTCATAATGTAGTAAAATTACAATTATGAAGTAGCAAAAAACTAATTTTATGGTTGAAGTTCACCATAACATAGGGAATTGTATTAAATGGTCTCAGCTTCAGGAGGTTGAGAACCACTGCTCTGGGCTATGAACAATAATGTTAAACAATATCTTGCTGACACTGAATGTGCTCATTTACTTGTGCTTCTTTGTTTTTTTTTTTTTTTT